>CAUYPO010133018.1:0-19020 GCA_963574435.1 Cheirogaleus major
GGATCGCTCAAGGTCAGGAGTTTGAAACCAGCCTGAGCAAGAGTGAGACCCTGTCTCTACTAAAAATAGAAAGAAATTAATTGGCCAACTAAAAATATATAGAAAAAATTAGCTGGGCATCGTGGCGCATGCCTGTAGTCCCAGCTACTCAGGAGGCTGAGGCAGAAGGATCACTTTAGCCCAGGAGTTTGAGGTTGCTGTGAGCTAGGCTGACTCCACGGCACTCTAGCCTGGGCAACAGAGTGAGACTCTGTCTCAAAAAAAAAAAATTTAAACCTCTGAACATTTTTTAAATCATGAAATTAAATGATAACAAGTTGAAATGATAGCCAGAATTTTAACAAAAGGGTTAGTAGTTTTAGGTTTGAAAGAGCTCTCACAAATCAATGATAAAAATGTCAGCATCCCAATTTTTTTTTTTAAAATGAGTGAAAAATAAGACCAGGCCACTGTTAACCCATAGTGCATTTGTACAGATGTTGGAAGGTGCTCCTTTACAAGAGAGGGAAACACAGCTGGATCTCGGCCCCAAAGTCCCTGTTCTACCCCCCAGCAAAATCCCCTCCCGCAGAACATAACAACAAAGCCATGGATAGTAGCCAGGATAAGAGCAAGAGCTTCACTAAAAAAGAAATACAAATTACCAATAAATATCTGAAAAAATGTTTAGTATTTTTAATTACCAAGCTGCAATAAAAATACACTCATTTTTTCTCTTTTTAAATAGACAAAAACAGTATAATTCTCATTTACTGGTAAGATGATATGAGAAAGACAACCTCAAACACTGTTGAGAGAACATAAATTGTTTCTTTCTAGAAGTTATTTTCAAATTATGTATCAAAGACCTGAAAATATTTATGTCTTTTGTTCTTCTACTTCCAGAAACCTCTTCTAAAGTAATAACCAGAGATACAAAGATTTAGGTATAAATATGATTTATTATAATAAAAAATCAAAATAACCTAAATATTAAAAATAGGAGATGGTATATTTCACCTTTAAATGCTATGTAGAAGAATATCGGGGCTGATAAAATACCAGTCATACAGCATTAAGTGGAAAATGCAGAAGGGCATGAATGATGTAAAAATGAAGGATCACAATTTGCATACTGTTTAAAAAGCCACATTAATAAAATATGCATGCACATATCAGAAACTAAGAAAACAATTAAGTATTAACAGAGTGCTGGAATTATGAGTGATTTTTCTTCTATATACTTTTCTCTTGTTTCCAATTTTCCCTCATGAGCATATATTATTTTCATAATCAGAAAAAAGACTCCCCAAGAAATGTTTCTGTAAAAAGAAAACATATGCAAATGCAAAACTGTATCATAAAACAGATGCAATAAAAGTCAGGCTGGGCAATGGCACTGAACACTGTGAGGTAGGTCATTCATAAATGCTTCAAAACAGTGATTTATAAAATAATCCATCAAGTATGCAGTACAATAAAAATTCCAGTACCATAAAAGCATTTTCAACTTCTTCCATACTTCAGGAATATTTGGTACAATGACAACAACAACAAAATCGCGTTAGCGCTGGAAGCGTGTTTAACTTCGTTTATCTGGCTAAGCATGCATGGGTATGCTACAGCAGAAAAACTTGGAACTTGGAACTGAACGTGTCCTGGGATTTGACCACACAGGTATTTCATTGTGTAGGAAGGATCAGAAAGGCAAAAAAGCATAAAGATACAACTACTACCCCGGTTCAGCTCAACTTCAGGAGACGAGAAGTGATAAATAAATTATGTCCCAAGATTTGTGAGCAAACTCGGAAAGCGAATTCGTGTTTTCTGTGTGGCTGAATATAATACAAATCATACCTTATAGATCATTTGCTAAAATTGAAGATAAACATAGCATAAAAGGACAACCGATGTGGCCCTTCCCTCAACCCTCCCCACAAGTAGCATAAGCATGTGGGCCTTTATTTAGACTTTTAACATCTAAAGACAGCAAGTTTTTGAAAGTATAAAATACAGCATTTGGAATTGATGAATTTCTGTGCAATATGAAGAAAAGGATGGGGGAGGGAGAAGCCAGGTAGGATAGAGAGAGAAGGGGGCACTTGCAAGTTCACTTTGAACACAAAACCACAACACACATCTACTAGTTCCTGTTTCACAAACTCTGTTCATTCCCACAGCCACAGATTGCTTTGGTTTTGTTCACATTTTACAAAAGTTCGTTTCTACTTTTTTTTTTTTTTTTTAAATGACATAATTTTGGCAACTTCAGTGACTCTGGGAGGCCAGTTTCCCCAGCAAGTTCACATCAAGTACTTTTTGTTCCCTGCTGTGGATGCTCCTTGGATAGGTTGATAAGCAAATAAGTTCACGTTTGTGACAAAGCTTCCATTAAAGACGCCTGCAGTAAATCCTATGATGCAATCTCATACAGCTTAACTAACAGACTCAAGTTGGTCTGGCATGAGCTATGTACCAGCTTGTAGAAGCAGTTAGATGAGTCACATGCTCGTCCCTTAGGGGAGAAGCTAGTCTACGTTATGGAAAAAATAAATTATTATTTTAAAAATCATAAAAACTCAACCCGGCCTACAACTACCTTTTGTTTTTAAAAGGAGTCATATCCCAGGTTCTCCCTATCTATCCCTCCAAAAGATTAAGTAACTTGGACCCAAGCCCAGATCTCTCCCAAGAACATTCAGGTGAGGTCTGAGATGGTAGGGCAGGCAGCCTCGCCTACAGAGAATTTGCTTCAAGGGAAACTACGCAGGCACTTGCAAAGCCTCCTGAGTGGAATAAACTCAGTTTTCTGCACTTGATCTTAGCCAAAAGGCCGAGAAGAGATTGAGTTTTCTCATAGTCATTCCTTAGTTTCAAATTATACAAATGTTGGAAATTCCTACACACACTTGTGCTATTTTGAAAAATATTTGGATTTAATAATTGAACTCAACGCATACCCAAATCCAAAAGGACAGGGCTGCTGAGACACAAATCGAACAGATACACAGTTTAGTGAGGAACAAGCGTGGGCGCTACACGGGGCATCCCAGCACGAAGCGCAGTGTGGCACGCTTGGGACAGAAAGGAGAGGGGCAGGGAC
Organism: Cheirogaleus major; assembly: GCA_963574435.1. Taxonomy (NCBI): domain Eukaryota; kingdom Metazoa; phylum Chordata; class Mammalia; order Primates; family Cheirogaleidae; genus Cheirogaleus; species Cheirogaleus major. Next base: position 3,083 of record CAUYPO010133018.1, read on the forward strand.
GTCTGCAGGGATCAGCTCAAGTCTACCTGAAACAAGCAAGCAGCAGGCTTTTCCGTTTTCTATGAGAATGTGTGTGTTATTTTTAAATGTCTCCATGGCAGAATGACTATTTTTATAAGTAACCTTTAAAAGTTCTCCTTAATTACAAAAGCAGCGCAAAGCTCACTTCAGCAAACTAGGAAAACACAGAGAAGGACAAATAAGAGACAAAAGTACCTATATTTTCTCAACACAGAGAACAAACCACTATTACATTTTTGTGGTTTTGAAAAATTTATTCCTTATTTTTATGCCTATAAACATTCTAATATAATACATCATGAACATTTTCTCCTGTCATTAAATATTTTTCCATAATGTGATTTATAAGGCTTGCATAGTATCCCATCATCTCACTGAACTGTGATTTACTAAACCAACTCTTTATAGCCAAGCATTTAGGGTTATTCTAATTTTTCACTTTCAAAAATAATGCTGCACTTAATATCTTTGGTTATTCCCTTAAGATAAACTCCTAACACTGAAATTCAGGTGAACTCATTTCAACCAGTTTTGCCAAACTGCCTTCCAGAAAGTTTGTAATATTTACATTAATAATTCTCTAAAAATGTATTTTTCCCCAAACCCAATTTTGTTGATCTTGGCCAATTTGACAGGGAAACTTAGAATGTCCCTGTTATCTAATCTGTATTTTTTGAATTATTAATAAAGCTAAATATTACTTTCTATGTGCATTAGCCACTTGGCCATCTTTCTATTGAGGCATTTGTCCTTTTCAAAAATGTTTTCAAAAATAAGCAAGAGATAGATACATATTTTTTAAAGTATACACCAAGACTCCAAAGCAATTAAAAAATCATGGTCAGCAGAGGAAGCATAAATGTCTTGCAAGCCTAATCAAAACTTCTCCGACATGAGAACCTTCCAGGGGTTACTAACTTCAGAGAAAATTGATTTCAGAGACTTTTAATTTCTGTAACACAATAGGATACCAGAGAAGACCTTATTCTTGACCTAAATGAATGATCATTACGTGCCCTGACATGAAATAATATATTACCTTGTCCTTGAAGTGAAACTGCAGCTGCTATTCTTATCTTTGTATTATTTAATATCTTTTCCCAACACTTACTAAAAGACTGGCTTGACAGTATTTTCTGACCCTGGGTGCCTATGAATTATGTTTTATTAAAAGGAGTAGTAAGGAAAGGGAGGAGGAAAAGGAAAAGGAAGAAGGAGATCCTGAGAAATAGGAGGAGGAGAGGGGAGAAGAGGAAGGGAGGAGAAAGGGGGAGGAGGAGGAGGTCATGCTTTTCACCTATTTAAAGTTTCCAGCTTATTAAATTTTGTTCAAAGTTCCATTCATTCTGACAGTGCCTCACTCTCACTCGATGAGCCTGCCTAGAGGAAACCACTTCCTGGGCTCTCTCCCTGAAGAAGTTCTCAGAGTCCCTGCCAGCCCTTTTTATCTGATTTTCTTGTACCAGTTTTCCACCCGCCCAGTAAGGCTGTGGGGGAGCCCTCTAGTTAAGCCATTGATTTCACCGCCTAGCTGCCCTTCTGAATTCCCTCTGCCGGCTACACATCTGTTTCTTTGTCATCTTAGTCAGACCCCCATCGATGCTGGTAAAGGGGAGAGGAAGTTTGGGAGCAGAAGCAGGTTCCACTGTGCCTGATAGTCTCCTGTCCTGCTAATGCTCCCTGCTGCTCCTGTGAGCCACCACCAGCCCAGACTCCTCTGCAGGGAGAAAATGAGACTCACAAAATATTGGAGCAGGTGATTATCCTCAGAGATCATTTAGTTCAACTCCATTTTACAGATGAAAAATAATGAAAGAAGAATCCTCTGATCTTATGTTAATTATCTTATTGGCAATACAGGAAAGGGGCAAAAGCTACCTTTGTTCCTTGCTTTTTTGAAAAATTAGATCCAAGAAGTACAGAAGGCAGTTGTTTTATGGGGCTCACTGAACTGAAAACTCAAAACAATGATTTGTGGTGCATGTGGGAAGAGAAGTCCATTTTAACTGCTACCATTTTAACAGTAATGGTATCAGGATCTTAAACAGATATTACATATGCTCATGTTCCTGTTTTAAGAAGTAAACATGCAATGCCTTCCCTGCTCCCAATTGCCCTAAAAATTTTTTTAAAAAGCGTGTTTTTTCAAACTAATCAAAACTTCATATTTTCAACTCATACTTGAAATCACATGTAAACACAGAAGAAGGAATGTAATACACTTTTCTCCTCAAACCAAATTTTTAGATCCAAGTCCTAAACTTGCTAACTCACATGCCCTAAATAATCCCTAAGGCTTGTCCTACCTCTAGGATTTTAGGCTGCAAGTTAAAAACAAAACCAATTCTTCCAGGAGGCCAAAGAGCCACATGCCTTCCCACCCGAGGCCCCAGCTCAGCAGCCCAAGCCCAGCCACTCACCCTCTACAGAGAAAACACCGTGAGCTCAACAGTTAGTCAAGCAGTTTCTTTCTGCTCTCTCTCGTCCTTTCCTTTCTCCATCCCTCTCCCCTTCACTTCAACCTTTCCCTCTCCTAAAACCCAGAACTAAATTCTTGGGCCTTAAAAAAGGAGAGACTCTGGCTCCCAGGGTTTAGTTATATTTGTATATTCAGAGTTCAGCAGAAAGGCAAATGCCAAAATAAAGAGAAGCAACAGCAAATCTGGCTTTCCTTTTCTGCTTGGGAGGGTATCTGCATTCACACTCCTAAAGGAAGCATTTCCTTGGGAGTGAAAGTGAAGTGCTCCCCACACAGTTCATTGCCATGCTCATTACAAAGTAAAATAAGGCTCTTCATCCACCACAGGCAGCAATTGCTGCTCCTGAATGTCCATTCAAATGCACGAACAATCTCCCTCACCCAGACTTATTTTCAAAATATGGAGTGAGGCTGTGGGAGAGCCCTCTAGTTAAACTGATTTCACCAGAAATGTACCAGCTTTTCTAATACTTTCCATAGAATCTTAAAATGTATTCTTCGGTTGGTATTATACGTGGTAATTCAAAATGTGCTGGTTTTATAATTATATAATATATAATATTACTACTACTTGCCAAAACCCAAACACTTCTAACTCTCTTCCCAATATAATTGGGGAGGAGGGATAGAGATCCTCAAAGAGATACTTTCTTACTTCTATCCCACTTAAGCCATTATAATCCAGTATTTTTTACCATTAAAAAACTTGCTGCGTAAAATATACTTTTCTGATAGTGGAAAATTAAATAAATAAAACTAATTGAAGAGCCTGGATTTATCTAAAGGATGCAAATATGCAAGCAGATGGATGGTGAGGTGAATCTGAATTTTGGAGGCCTGAATTTTAAGACCACTGAAGCTATCTGAGTGACTCTCAGTTGCATGTTATTGTTACTAAGCAACACACTAGTCCTCCAAAGTAAAAATTCCTATTCAGCCTGTTGTTGCTTGCTAAGAAATTTTTCCTGGACAAGACTGCCAAACCAATCACTACCTTGTTTCAGGTTAGGCCTAGTTTTAATAATTGAGCAAGAGTCATTGACAACCTCTTGAAAAGGAAGAGAGTATCAGCACCCCAATGTGAATGCCAGCAATCATGAGTGAGTCCAATTAATTTAGCGTAAGGATTTTCTTATATTGAAAAATTTTTCCAATGTTAAACTAAGTTGGCTTAAATTAGATAAAAGTGACATCATCTGTTGTCATCATCTTACCTCTTGGCTCAGGTAACAAGGATGGGCTGCTGATGCTGTAAATACTGAAAGAATGTAGCAAAATGCACTAACTAAAGCAATACCTAAAATCAGATTCACATTTATCTCTATGCATAGAGGCTGTGTATGTGTCAATTTTCAACAAGTAATATGGGAAGAAAAAAATCAGGAAAGTGACATGCGAGAGACAAATCAATGAGCGAAGGAAGGGAGGAAGGAAGGAAAAAATGTTGGTTCGGATTAGGGAGGAAGTAAGTGAGGGGAAAAATACTATTTAACCAAATTGTTCATTTTTTAACATGAAATGTATGCCTCATTAGACCAAAGTCATAAAGAAGAACTGAAGCAGTTGCCTGAATTATCTAAGACTTTTTAAAAAGCAAATTTAACAACCTAATATTTAAAAAATCTTACTTAAATTGTCTATACATTTCAAACACACACTTCTTAGGGTGATTGGGTGCTATTATTATTGCTTGAATGTTTCTATGTATGTTTGACTTATCTGGCTACTTTTCTAAATTTTTCTTTACTTTGCAGACTCTACTAGAAATTGCTAGATATAGCTCTTCATTGATTGTTCTAGCACTTACCTCTAATCTTCCATAAGTCAGGTGTCTCTGGGCCCTGGGTGGCCTGGACTCTACAGGCAGTTTAAAACAGAACCTCACTACAGGCCAACAGAAGGTCTAGTACCATCTTATTAGGGTAATACTTAACGCTGTCATGAGCTCTAGAATTGAAACTGCAACCATCACCCCATCAAATCCTTTTACGAGAGACCAATTTCAAATTAGAACTCCTTATCTTTGGCTTTGTACTACAAAATAGAATCTAAATTCAATGAAATGACAGTCCTCAGAAAAGTTAACACCAGCTCCCAGGTGAGTGAGATTCAGCCAGAAACCCTAGCTTGACCCTTGGCAAGCCTGGCAGAGGTCCATATGGGTGACATCACTTCAAATGAGGTCTTTAGCCTCTGTAGAAACATATGACCTGTCAAAAGGACGCCTTCTTCCAGAAGGTGCAGTTCAGCAAAACAAAGAAAACAACATTGAGAGAAGGCCTAAGAATTCTTACATCCGAGTTAAAATTATCTCAGAAGTTATTCATCCAGAGGTAGCATAAGGTAAAATAAAAGCACACAGGTTTCATTTCATTTACATACTGAATATGCACCTGAAAAGTTGCATATAAATTGCATTTATTATGTAATGTTAAGTATTCATTTAAAGCAGTGTTTCCCTATTTAACTCAATCATAAAGTGTACCTGGGACATTGTTCAAATGCAGATTCCCTGGGCCCTCTTCTAGAGAATCTGATTAAACACCTCCCGGTTGGGGCTCAGAGATTTGTAGTTTTACCAAGTGCCTCAGGTGGTATTTTATAGATATTTTAAACTCAGGTGAGTTTCGGAAGCAATGATTTAAAGGATTCCTATGGAGATTCCTATCATTAAGCATATACATCATCTTCAGCTTTGTTTTATTAACATAGATTTTTGTAGTGTTGTCTAGCATTTTCTTCTTTTTCAGGTAGGTTACTTTTCCCTGTATGTCAGTTTACTTCACTGAAGATGGGAAACTAACCAAAGCACACTCTGCAGTGTTTCTCATTCAGGCATAGTTGACAAGTCCATGTTTTCTGATAGATACAGTGTGCACTAATTGAACAAGAGCAAGAGGAAGGCAGGAAAGGCAAGTTTTCTGATGCATGAGGCTAATGTTAAGGAGTAGAGATAGTCGTTGAAGGTGGTAGGTTGAACTAAAAGTTTTAGGAAGGTGGGAGTGTCACAGCAAACACTATTTGTACTTTGCCCTTCTTCTTTGGCTCTAATTCCCAGGGGCCCTCTAGTATGTGTACATTTATTCATCTCTGAATTAAGGAGTGTGCAAGACTTAATCCATTGCAGGGAGCAGAACACTGGACCCTGAGCATTAAACTGGAGATACTCAGGTATCACCCAACAGGACTGACGGTGTTCATTGGTTCTTTATTTACTCACTGGGTATTACTACCTCTTGATTGCCAGGACCATTTACAAGCATAATTTCATCTGGTTTAGAGTATGCCAATGTCTGGATTAATAAGTAGAGAACTGATTGTGTTAATTTACTTGATAGCACCATTATCTCTACCGTTGATTCACCCACATTGGGTTCCTTTCTGGCCCAAGAGTATGCTAAGCACAGTTACTTCAGGGCCTTTGCACTTGCTCTTCCATCTGCCTGTAACACTCTTACCGGAGGTCTCCTCACTTCCTTCAGGTCTCCGCTCAAAGATCGTATCATTAGAGAAGCTGTACCTGACCACTATATATAAAATAGCACCCCATTACTCTCAATTCCTTTAGTCTGCCTTGCTTTCCTTCATAGCACTCATCATCATTTACTTTATTATCTATTTACTACTTGATTGATTTGCTGTCTGTTTCCCCTCACACACACCACTAGAATGTAAACACCATGAGAGCAGGGACTATATTCTACCCACTAGTGAATCTCACTGCTAGCATCAATGCCCAGTATACAGTGGCAACTAAGACATGTTTACTGGAAAAAACCAATGAGTATTTGTATTGTTTTGAGAAAGATGTGACAAATTCTTGACATTTATGGTCTTAAAAGCTATTTTATACACCCAAATGGAAACAAACATATGCATTTATAAAACTAAAGAATAGAGAATTTAATTAAAACGTATAGCCATCCCATTACTTGAAAGGTTACCCTCATGAGATACCTAAAACTTTGGGCATTTTCTGAATAACAGCAGGATTCCTTAAGATAAAACATAAAATAACGGTAATTACCCTAGGCAAAAATGGGGTGGGTAGGGAGAAACGGGTATTTATGATAACCTGTACTGTGTTTTTTTAAAAACTTTTTCATAACTATAGTATTTTTTGTAAGTTTTAGGCACTTACCAGGTTTTGCATTAGTTTAACTTATGTCAATTCATGTACACTAGAGGGTAAGCCCCTTGAGAACATGGCCCAGTTTATACATCTTTGTATGCTCCTACAATACCTAACTCAATGTATTGCAAATAGAAGGTAATCTGAAAATATATTTACCAAATGAAAAATACCTGAGTATCAAAAATCAAATATTACATATATATTAATATATATTCTCTGAGTATATCTTACACATTCTGGCAGTAAAGTAAGAGTTTTTAAATCTATCATTGCCTTGCTTATACACATGCTGTTTGACAAAGATCATAAGTCTTCATAAAATTTAAGATGGGGGAATGGAGAATTTTTAAATATGTACAAAGACAAAATGTGCTAAAAATATTTTGTTGTAATTAGCAATAGCATCAACATTGCAGAACATAAAAAGCAGAATGTTTCAATCTGAAAAGTCCACACCGTAAAAAAAGATGGTGCTACTTCAGTCCAGACTTGCTAACTGGAAATATCTTCCTCTGCTATCCAAAAGATTACCTAAATCTCAATGAGATTATAGAAGACTATTCAGTGTGTATTCATTTAGTGTATTTCCAGAAAATACAGCCAAGCCTCCCAGGGTGGATTCACCATGAAGATGATGAAGCTCCGGCTGCAGAGAGGGCCTCTCACTTGCTCAGGTGAGGAAGCCTCAGCAATGTGCTCAGGTTATCTCTTTTCTAGGAGTCTCCACCCATCTGACACATACATAAACTTCAGGCCCACCCCTGCCAGGCCTTCATTAGAATACTGCCATTAAGAAAACTAGGCTAGCATTTGCAAAAATGATCTAAAAGTCATGTATTGACTTAAAGCATTTCTCAACAGTCCAATTAGAGAGAGGCAAACAGGGTCGATTATATGTATCTTTGCAGTATGGTTCCTATTGCTTTTCCCAGGATACAAGATTTAGTCTTAGAAACCATGACTAGATGAAAGCAACTTTCATAATAGAAAGCCTACTATTATACATACATAATCCCAATAGTTATTACCCATAAAAACCAGGTAATGCTTCATAGTCAAACCAGATTGCTAGTGCTCGGTATTTATCTTCAATAGTAAATACATTGTCTTTATTGCTGCTAAATATAAGTGGTTAAAATAAAAACCGATTCATTCTGAATTCGAGTCATGTACCACAACAGTAAGTAGTTAAACTGAAAGTTAATTGCGTGTGGTTAATTAAACTAGATATGCAACCATTTTTGACGCGAAGGTCAAAACAAACCAAAAAAACCTGCTGTAATCTCAGCATTGGCTATCGAAGTTTTCAAACTCAAGTAGCGATTCCTTAAAGACTACAGAGAGATTTGGGGGGTGGAGGGACGGCGGGTATTTTTATACACTCATACACTGTCCTAGTCCTACCCCTACCTCTAACCACCTCCTGTATATTTAACTTTAGTTCGTCCTCTCTGGTATGTAGTACTCAGTTAATTCTTCATTGGTGGCTAAAGTGGTACAAATATCTGATCGATTTTTGTTTTTTGTTTTAAGTATGCCAGCATGTGTTCTAATATTCGCCCACCCTACCAGAGGCTTTACTTTGCGAATGGTCCTTCCCCTCCACCCCTGAACAGAGCCGCAGGGCCTTCCTACACAACTTGGGACTGGTCCCCGGCCATTTCTCCACCATCCGGGCGTCCGGTCCTTGCCCCGGCGGAGACACCTTCAGGAAGGTCTCCTTGGGATGGTGGCCACAACACCAGGGTAAAGTTATCAGGAAAAGCAAAAAGGTGGCCCCTACGCACTTCCTACAAGACGCAGCCAGTTCCCAGCCCAGGACGCGCCCGAGAGGCGAGGGAAGGGAGTGTCGCCACCGAATCCCAGGAAAGGCCGCGGGACCCACCTCCGGCTCCTTCCCGCTCCCGCCCCCGCCCTCGGCCCCACCTCCCCCGGCTCGCACAAAGCCGTCCTGCAGGCGGGGGCCAGGCCCGCAGGGAGGCCGCGACTGGCGACTGGACCTGGCCGGCGACCTGCGACTCCGGCCGCGCAGGCTGCCGCTCCCCGGCGAGTCGAGAGTTCCCGCCGCCCACCCGCCCCCACCCCCGCCTTTACATCGAGAGCCCCTGGAGAAGACTCGGTGCGACCCACGCAGCCCCGCCTGCCACGTCCGAGGTGGCGGCCCCCAGCGTGGAGCCCTGGGCCCGCGGGGCCTCGAAGGGGCGTGCACACGCCGTCGGGGCGCGCGCGAATCGCTCAGTCGCGGGCACCCCTTCGCGCCCCGTCACGGCGCTATCTCGGGGCCTCAAATCAGTTCCCCCATCTTCGAAAGGCCCTTTCCCTGGGCACCTGCCGGAGGTGGCCAAACAATGCGGGGGCGGGCCTGGGAGCAGGGAGGATGAGGCGGGCTGGTGGGGGCAGTGGGAAGTCGGCGCCCGCGGCCCCCACGACCGCGGCGGCCCCCGAGACCCCGGCCCCCAAAGCGCGTCGCCTCCCGTCGGGGGCGCACACGCGGGCGCCCCACACGCGCGCCCTCCTGCCCGGTGCGGGAAGATGGCCGTTTCGGCTTCGGTATAAAAGCTCTTTGTTGCGCTCACACAAAAGCGGCCAGGACCCGCTTTTCCAGCAGGCCCCAAGGGCAAATCGAGGGAACTCGGCTGGACTTCCAAGGGGCCCTAGAAGCCTGAAGCTCTGGGCGCAGCTAAAGGACGGGGAACAACAGGCCTCCCGCGCCCATCTACCAAAGCCTGTCAGTATCCAAGTGTTCGTCCGGGGAGCGGGGGCTGAGGCCATTCGCTAGGAAGGAAAGGAAAACCTACTTTTACTATCAAGGCCCAAAGGGGACATTAAACATTCACATTCTTGTACGGTTTCTCCCATTAATCAGGGTAGAAACATAATCCGGAAAAGTCTGGATCCACCAAAAAGAAAAAGAAAAAAGAAAGAAAAAATACCAACAATAGCAACTTAAAAAAACAAAAACAAAAACATAACAAACCAGTTGCCATCAGCCCAAAGTGGTAGTAGCAGCAGCCGGCGCGTGTGATCCACTTACTTGTCCGACTCTTGTGACATGTTTGATCCAATGAACTCGCTCCCCTTTTCCTGGAGCCTCAGCCTCTGGTGAAACTGGACTTTCAAGTCTGTGCAGGTGAAGGTGTGTGAGAGCGCCCGAGATGGCAGAACAAGAGCTACAGGTAATTCTGCTTTTCCGTCCCCCCTCACCACTCTCGCTCGCTCGCCCGCTCGCGCCCTCACCTAGCCGGAAAGGTGGGATAAGGGAGGGCCCCTCACATGGGGCCCGAGCTCGGAGGCGGCCGGGCGGCGCGGAGTCCTCCTGGATGGTGGCAATGGGCAGACACAGAGCAGAAAGTGGCGGACTTGGGCGGCCACAGGTAACTTTCTCGCCAGGAGCTGAATTCTTTCACTAAAGGGAACAAGCCCGAGGGACGAGCTGCGCGGTGATTGGCTGCGGAGCTCCCTCAGGTGAGCTGCCATTGGCAGAGACGCGCTCAGGTAAGGCCCTTCTCCAAGTGCAGGTAACTCACTCCGAAGTTTACCTGAGTGGAGCGGCGGCATGCGTGCAGCTCTGCGGCAGCCTGTGAGCTGAGGGTCAGTTCTTCGAGTAGACTTCAAACTACGTTTTCCGCCTTCCCTGAGGCCGGGGTGGGGTGGGGGGACTGGAGGAAGCGAGGGAAGGGGGAAGGGACGGTGGTGGCATGGGGGCGGCGAATGCAACACCTGCAAACACTAGGGATTGTGGGTCGAACGGAAGGACGAAGGAGAGCTGAACTCAGGTATCCCAAGCCAACCGGAATGACATGCGCAGCACACCAGAAGGCATTTCATACCCTCATTAAGAGGACTAAAGTTTGACAGTGGCACAAGAGTACCGGACTAAAGTTACTTTGTGCCGAGAGGGGAAAGGAAACACAAAGATCGTCTGGTCTGCTCCGTCATTGAGTTTCTAACATTCTTAGCCACAACAAACACTTTTCGTGTCCTGGTGTGTAAAAGATAACCAGGTAGATTACAGATTTTCAAATAGGTGAGCATCCCTTCATGAGCTGGGCAGGTGGGGAGTGGTTTTGATGGAATGAAGAAATTGGGTTGACGCTAAGATGGCCCAGGCGCACCTCTTAGATCTCAACTCTGCAGCCTGGGATTCCAGAGCTGAAACAACCACTGAATTTGTTCCATAAACCTGTTGTCATTTTGACGTTTCTAGGCGGGCATCAACATTTACATTGTAATTCGATAGAAGCAACTACTACAAAGGTGCTTTATCCTACCAGCTTAATATGGTTGCTACAGAAACACTGCAGGATGAAACTGACTTTCTTGTGGTTCTGTTTCTTCTGGGCAGGAACAACGCAAATTAGCAAAGGTGTAATTTATAACCGCTGCTACCAAAGAGTAGAGTATTTGTGGAAGTTCTGACAGAGATGTAGCCTATACATATGGATTGTGGAAATAAAGGAGGGCATGGAAAATCTCACTATATTTTAAGTTAATATTAAAGCTGCAAGGATTGATACAATTTCTATTATTCTAATCTTTATGGGTCACGTATTTCCTGAAAATTACATTATGAGATGAGGTTTGGTTGTTCCATGCTTTCACTCTCAGCAGATGAATTTCAAAATGTTATTCTTTTTTAAGACAATAAAAGCACACATGTACTTTTTAAAGATAATATAATATTTTAAGATATGGCAGATACTCCTTTAATATAATATTTTAAGATAATGCAGTATCTACCTTCTCCATCTCCTTTCTAGAGGCAGCCACATTCCACTTTTAGCTGTCTCTTCTGTCCTTTACTTCCCTATTTCTAAATAATTTATACTGTTCTGCCTCAATTAATCAATTTAGATGTTGTGCCCTAATCACTTATTGCATCAGATTAGGATTTAGCTCTGTCACTCTACCCAGCTTTCCCTTCCAGCCATTCTTCCAACACAGCTCTTTCACAGTTTAATGGTTTAAGTAGTGACTGTGCAAATATCAGTGACAACAGAGCCAACTAGTGTACTGTTATTGTTTTCTTTCTTATAAGACCTATTATCTGTTTATTTAGTTTCTCCTGCACCTATCCTGATATTTTTCTACAACTGATCTATCAAATGACTATCAAATATATTTTCCAAGTGATCAATCAATTCCATTTTTCCCCCTGGAAACATTCCTCCAAAATCCCACTGTCCTCCTATTCTAATGGAGGTGAATTGTTCCATGGACCTCCTGCCTGGTAGTCATCCTGGGACACTCATTCATTTGTAGGGTGAGAACCCCATTTCTGTGTCTTATGCCTTCTTGCTTCATTTCTTGTGGCACATGTTTTAGTAACAACCCAGAAATGGGCACGGAAGGTAAAAGTTTGAGTTCTTATATACTCGACATGTCTTTATTAAACTTTTGCTTTTTATAAGTTTGACCAAGTATAGAATTCTAAGTTGAAATTTTCCATTCATAATTTTATAGAAATCACTCTTTTATTTTCTAGCTTCCAGTATGACTATTAAGAATTTAAATGTCATCCTAGTTTCCATTCCTTTGTGGCCTGGAATTTTTCTTTTTGCAAACTTGTCCAATAATCTCTTTATCTCTAATATTCTGAAATATCATAATTATGTGCCTTAGTTCAGGTGTTCTTTCATTTATTATGCTGGGCACTCAATGGACATTTTCAGTCTGGGAGCTTATGTCCAGTTGGGGACATTTTCTCGAAATATTTCTTTAATAATTTCCTCCCCTTTGGGGGAGAGCCATCCTAGCAGAGTAGTTAAAAACGTAAAAGCTCTGGAACCAGATTGCCTGAGTCCAAACCCTGTTGCTTCTATATGACCTGGGGCAAGTCTCTTAATCTCACAGTGCTTCAGTCTCCTCTTCTATAAAATGGGGATAATAGTAGTCATTACCTCACTAATATACGTGAGACACTTAGAATAGTGCCAGACACATAGGAAATCCTCAATTATTGTTCATTCTTATTGTTTCTTTTTGAAATTTCTGGATTAATCTTAGAATGTTCTTTACTGTTGGACATCTCTTCATCTTTTGTTCTGTTTGGGAGGATATTTCCTTACTTTACTTTTTACTAAAGTTGTTATCTATTTTAAGCGCTCTTTTCAAGTTTCCTGTTATCTTTTAAATAGAATTCTGTGATTATGTCATAGTTGCAATAATTTTTTCTATTTTGGGGGGTATTTACTTACTATGGGATTTTCTTGGCTTCCTCTGACGTTCTTTCTCCCCCTGTGTTTGTTTTAGCCCTGTCATGTTAGAGGCTTTCATCAACTGTCTGCAAACCTTTTACTCTCCTTTCATAGGTAAGAATGAAGTCATAAAAACCTCACCAAAAACTCTGTATAGGGGTGGAGAAAGTATGCTTGCTCACTGGTGAGCTTGCTAGATGGTGATCAAATGAAAGCTCATCTTTTTCGTGGGAAGATATCTCAAATGTCAGAAACTAGTTGTCTTTTCTTTGAGGCTCTTCAGTTTCTCATGAGAAATATCCTACAATCTTTTGCCTGAGGGGGCATTCACTTGGCTGCCAATGTTCTGGAAACAGTTCAGGGGAGGGGGCCTGGGCGAGTCACTGCTTAGTATGCATCTTCCACGCTCTTTTCTTTCCTGCAGGTGCCTTGCTCCTGCCCTTTGTGCCTGGTGCACAAACCTCTCTTCTCTTTCTCCTGCTGGCTGCAAGGAGTGGAACAGAGTACCCGAGGGTCCAACGACTCCAAATGCCAACATTGACCTGGCCCCTGCTTTTAGCTGCTCACCTCTCTCTTATTCTGGGGTCCTGGGGCCCCTCATCAGCCCTGTTTTCTGGTGATCTCCAGCATCTCTAAGGCCCAGGCCACTTTGGGGTTTTGTGGGCCAAGTGGGTTCTTTCTGTACTGACCTCTATGACCACATTAGAGTGTAGCTGTCAAACCAGTTTTCATGCCTCCTTCCACCCCATCTTTCAGAAATGTGTTGAAATATATCTTTTGCTGATGACTCTTCCTCCATCCTTTTTGCCCCTATGGACTTGTCCTTTTATGTTCCTTCACTCTCCTTTTTAGGGAAGAGTGAAGATAAAGATGTGTGGGTCAATTTGCCATCTTTAATCTGAAGTCCATTTCCCCTAATTATCCAAAAGCTTTTACCAAACTGTCCCAAATTTGTTTGTGCAAACAAAAGCAGTGTTTATAGCCAAACCATTCCTTTTGTTGCTTTATGAAAGCCTCCTTTCTTCCTCTCTAACAGCTAATAACCCAACTTTGATTAGATAACTTGGTGTTACCCTGATTGCCTAACTACTGCCAGATAGATGGTTAGATTAGTAAAGGGGAAGGTTCAAATGGACCATCTTAAATCGTCAACCATAAAATTACTTTCATTACCCAAATGTTTTGACTTTTTTGGCAGAAGAGTTATAAATAAATATGAAAGTTTCTGCCACACTGATCATGAGACTATACTGTTCTCCCCCCAAACATCTTTATCTATAAATACTTCTGCACAACAGAGGTTCCCAGAATGTGTCTCTGGATAAACAATCAGTGTCAGATCACCTGGGAACTTGTTAGGAATGCAGATTCACCAACCAACCCTAGACTTACTGGATCAAGAACTCAAAAGGGTAGGCAGCAACCTATTTTTCTGACAAGCCAGGTGGTTCTGATGCACATTAAGGTTTGAGAAACACAGTAGTGACAGGATGAAGAAGCACATCTGTAGCCATTGAAGGCCATCATCCTAAATTATGCTGGACATAGAGTTTCCCAGCAAATAACCACAGAGTAATGGATGTGGTCAGTCAAGCCAATGACAAGATAATACTGCTTTTAGACTAAATTATTTCACTTATGAGATGAAAGTTTTAGTTAACATAAGGGGAAAAATAAGTTAAAATAAGTAGTATTATTTCAACAATTATTTAAGTAATAGTCTTTAGCATCTATTAAGATGGCTAATCCCATTTACTTAAGTAACAAGTGTTTAATATTTGAAGATAAATTGTCATTTTATTATGATGAGTATTTTATAGGGAGGAAGAATCCAGTTTTAAAAGGCTGCAGGTCTAGTCGAACAAATCTGCTTGCTGAGTACTCTTCTGCTACACATTATCACATACAGGGCCACTACAGCAGATTCGCCGCAGACTCTACTGTGAAGCCGTGACAAGTAGCATCTCCTAGTTTGTTCTGCACTATAAAAACATTAGCTTGGTCAATTGGCTATTATCCCCAAGAAGGAACCTTGAGAAGAACAAAATGTACCTTGATGCTTGAATTTGAAATCCATGTAGAGATTTATAAGGTAACCAACTGAGCATTAAATGGCAGTTCCCTTGCAGTCTGGGGCCACTTATTCAGCCGGTTGGTTTGAACATTTCCTTCAGGGTAGCGAATGTTTCTGTTGCTGGAGGTGGCCATTGGTAACCCTTCAACAGAAAACACTGTCTTGTTAAAACAGCATTGAACACATCTTTATCTCTACTCCTTCCTGAATCCTCATTGATAGACGAATAAGAGAGGATTAAAGATGACAACAGGCCAGGCATGGTGACTCATACCTATAATCCCAGCACTTTGAGAGGCCAAGGCAGGAGGCTCACTTGAGGCCAGGAGTTCAAGACCAGCCTGGGCAACATAGTGAGATAGAAATATAGAAATTTTCTCTAAAAAACTTTTAAAAATTAGCCAGGCCGGGTAGTGTACACTTGTTGTCCTAACTACTTGCGAGGCTGAGGCAGAAAGATCACTTGAGCCCAGGAGTTCGAGGCTGCAGTAAGCTCTGATTGCACGCACCCCTGCACTACAGCCTGGGTGATAGAGAGAGACCTTGTCTCAGAAAAAAGATGACAACAACGTTTGGAAATTGGAAGTGACTAAAAGAGTAAGAATTGATTTAGCAGAGTTGAGAAAGATGAATCTAAACATCTGTTGACACTGCGGATAAAGCCTGTTTGGCCTGTGGAACTTCAGAAAGACATAGAAAATCAAGTTTCCAATGATCATTGAAGGTGGGAGTGAGTGGTAAGGCTGATACCAGAGGGACTGATTCAAAAGCTTGACAGAGCTGTTACGCCCCACGTCCCCATCTCCACCCAGTACAATCAAGGTCCCACCTATCCTAGTTTTCCAGGGCTGCCATAACAAAGTGCCACAGACATGGTGATTTAAACAACAGAAGTTTATTTTCTCACAGTTCTGGAGGTTGGAAGTCCAAGATCAGGTTGCCAGTAGGTTAGTTTCTTCTGAGGCCTCCTTCCTTGGCTTGCATGTGACCAACCATCTTACTGTGTCCTCACACGGTCTTTTCACTGTGAGC
>CAUYPO010133023.1:0-13928 GCA_963574435.1 Cheirogaleus major
ATCTCTTTGAGATTCTGATTTCAATTCTTTTGGGTGTACACCCAGAAGTGGAATTGCTTGGATCATATGGTAATTCTATTTTTAATTTTGTGAGGACCTGCCATACTATTTTTCATGGTGACTGTACCATACTTTCCCACTAACAGTGCACAAGGGTGAAAATTTCTCCACATCCTCACCAACACTTGTTGTTTTCTCGTGTTTTGATAGTAGTCATCCTAATGGTATGAAGTGATGTCTCATTGTGGTTTCTATTTGCATTTCCTAATATCAGTGATATTGAGTGTTTTTTAATATGCTTGTTAGCCATTTGTATATCTTCTTTGGAGAAATGCCTGTTTAAGTCCTTTGCACATTTTTAAATGGGTTGTTTTTAGGTTATTGAATTATAAGAGTTCTTTATATATTCTGGATAATAACCCCTTGTCAGATATATGATTTGCAAAGATTTTCTCCCATTCTGTAGGTTTCCTTTTCATTCTGTTTTTGTGTCCTTTGATAAACAGAAGTTTTTAATTTTGATGTCCAATTTATTTTTTTTTCCTTTTTTGCTGTACACTTGGTGTCATATCTAAGAAATCATTGTGAAATCCAACAAAGTTCTTTCCCTATGCTTTCTTCTAAGAGTTTTATGGTTTTAGGTTTATGTTTAGGTCTTTGAGCCATTTTAAGTTAATTGTTGTGTATGGTTAAGATTAAGGCCCAACTTCATTCTTTTGCATGGGGATACCCAGTTTTCCAAACACCGTTTGTTTAAAAGACTATGATTTCCTCCATTGAATGGTCTTGGCACCCTTATTGAAAATCAATGAACCATATATAAGGGTTTATTTCTGGCTTTCTATTTTATTCTATTGCTCTATGTGTCTGTTGTTGTAACAGTACCACCCTGCCTCAATTACTGTATCTTTGTACTAAGATAACAAATCAAAAAGTGTGAGGCCTCTAGCTTTGTTCTTCTTTTTCAAGATTGTTTTGGCTGCTTTGCATAATATTAAACAATCTTTTAAACCAAAATTCAGATTATCATCATCTTAAAAGTCTCCAATATCTTCCCATGACACATACAATTCAAACTTCTTACCAAGAGGATCCACGACCCTCTGCACAACCTATGCACTACTGGCCTCTCTACCCTCACCTGTCAGCATTCTCTTGCCTTGTCCTTGGTGCTCCAGCCCCAGTGGCCTCCTGTCTGCTCCCAGGACAGTCCTTCTGCCCAAGTGCTACTCACACACCCATCCATTCACTCGTTCTGCATGTACTTATTGAGGTCCTACTCTGTGTTGGGCCCTGTTCTAGGTACAGCAGCTAACACTCATGGCTGTCACCATCCCACTCTTTAGCTAAGAGACCTTGTTCCTCATCCGTCTAGGTTGGTGCTCCCTTTCCTCCCACCCCTGGTTTTCCATCCCTATACTCTGCTTTTACTGCCTTCATGGATTTACCTTAACTCTTTATTTTTTCATTAAAAGAATAAAATGAGTTTAGTTGACCCTTTTCTGAGAGGACAGTAAACTTGATCGCTGTGGGTTGGGATGTCACCAAATCACCATTTAGAAGGCTATATTGAATTTATACTAAACACAGAATAAAGTCTAGTAACCAAAATTTTGCTGTTTAAACTGAGCAAGATTTCTGAGGACCCTGAACTTTTGTTTTCTCATCTCCTGATCTGATCCTTTCCAAAGGAAATCTGGAGATACGAAATGTATCCCCTCGTATCACCTGAAAGCAAGAGTCTGGTATCTTAGAAAAGGAAATAAATAATTTCCCCTGAAGGACTAGTATTTTTTTTCTTATAGGCACTACTGGCTGGTTCAAAGTCATTGACCTAAAATAGAGAGTTGTTAGATTCCATTACTCTTCTGAACAAAAGTGCTTTAAAATGGGAGTCAATCCAAGTTTAACCAAAAAGAAGAAGACTTCCCAAATAATGTCATTTTTTATTGTCATTTGATTAAATAGTCCCTGATGTTATAACCCCCAAAATGACAAATCTACCCTCCCACATTCATGTTACCTGAGTAAACTGAGATTCATGAGGCAATATAAACCCTTCATCACTTTATTCCCTTTGGGTTCACAATCCAAAAGTATTTGCTCATAGCAGATGAGTATAATATGGACACATATTTGCAAGTTTACCTCATAGTGAACCACAAGGTAAATAGAATCATCCATATTATAAACCCAAAATACCATATTATAACCTTACACCATAAAACCTGCCAAAATTTCATTTTATATCCTTACTGAACATACAGTCCTAAATTATAACCTCTTGAATGAAATAAGAGTGTTAGACTTGGCTGTCCTGTGTAAGACGAATCATGTGAATTCCATTATTTTATCATTCAGGCAATTTCAATCTTCTGCAACACGTTTCAGCTGAACTGTTTGTTTAGTACATTCTCTTGGTCTATTACTCATGAAAGAATCAGATACTCTAGTGATTATCTTGCGGAGGCTCACTCATTGCTTTTGGAACCAGGCCACAGATGAAGTAACAATAACCACACTGATGGAAAAAAAAAAAAAGCCAAGGCAGCAATACAATATTATGACAACAGATCTCATCTTGATTGGAAAAAGCAGAGGTAGTATTCCAGCTTTTTCACTTTATATACATGCATATTATCTCCCTTGCCATTCTTCCCCTATCTACGACTAATAAATCTTTACCCAAGAAAGATAGTCTAAATTTTCCCCAAGGATGTTCAGGAATAACTGAGGGTAGCTGGCAGTGCATGAGAAATTTTGTTTCAAAAATAAATATTTCCATTATGTTTCTTTAGGGGATACATAAGGTCAGGATATGTTATAGAATTTTGCTTCACAGCACATAATTTTCTCATTTTCAACACAATTATTTCTCTTCAATAAACATATTAGAGTCCTTGCCAGAATGTTTATTACAAGATCATTTAGAGTAACAAAAATTGCAAATCAACCCAAATGTCCAGCATTGGGGGATTAGTTGAAGAAAATATGGTAGACACATATCAGTGGAAGGTGAGTCATGCATTAAAATAAATGATGACGTAAAAACATATTTGTTAAGGTGAATAGATGTTCATTTTATATTGTCCATTGAAGATAATATTTTAAATATTAGGTTATTAAGTATGAAATGTCTGATTTCCTTAAGTACTTAAGTTTGACAGTTGATATCTCTGACATTTCACTTTGATACTTCTTGTTTTATTTTTATTGTGAAGGTACATCCTCAGTCTTTCAAATACACGTTTTGGCTTGTGATTATCTTTCAAATTTTTTTAAGAGTAGTTTTTGTGAAATCATGGGTCAGTCGAAAATTTGTGTTATTTTTTAATATAAGTGCCATCGTGGAACCAATGCAGTGTAGACAGCTCGAAATATCAATGAAGTGTTTGGGAAGGATGTGGCTAATGAACGCACAGTATATCAATGGTTTAAGAAGTTCTGTTCTTCTGATTTTAATCTTGAAAATGAGTCACGTGGGCAACCTGAGACCAAGGTGGATGGATAACAGGGAGCTGAAAGCTGTAGTGGAAGCGAATCCATCTCAACCTATGTGTAAATTAGCAGCAAGTTTTGACGTTGCTATTCCAACAGCATTGGACCATTTGTAACAAATGGGCAAGGTAAAGAAGCTGGATAGATGGGTTCTGCATGAATTAAATACGTATCAGAAGAGAAATCATCTTGAAGCTTGCCTTTCTTTGCTGTCACAACATAAAGGAGGTGAGTGGCGGGCAAGTTAGTGAATCCCCATCTGTATTTACAGCCGCTCCCCATCACTCACCATCCCTTCCCCACCCCTGGTTTGTGGAAAAATTGTCTTCCGTGAAACTGGTCCCTGGTCCCTGTATATACACACACACTTACATGGCACAGCTTAAATATGATAATCATATATAAAGTTGGTACATATAATATTTATATTTTTTAATTGTTAGATATACTACTTATATTTTAAAACATTTTGAGTAAAATCTCAATTTGTATTTTCTTAGAAAATTCCAAGTATACCAGATGGTTTTCACAAATAGGCAGTCTATTTTGGGGAGTTTCCAGCTCTGTCATCTGAAAGAAACAGAAAGGTAGCTCCTTCCAGTAAAAACCATGCCATATTTTCCCTAAAGTTAAATGCATTGCACATAATTATTAAAATTGGTGAATTTTAAAAGTGCCGACAATCTTGTAGCAATGGTAATAATAAAACTGATTTTTTATCAGTTTTTTTCAAAGCACATGCCCATTGTAGAACATTTCTAAAATACAGAGGCAGACGAAGAAGAAAATTCATGTTACCTGTAACCCCACCACTTAGAGATACCCACTGTTGACATTCTAGCGCACCTCCAGCCAGTCCTCCTAGTCAGTCAGCATTAACTCTGTGTCAATCCGTCAACTTTGACTTCTGTAGTGTCCTGACACTGACTGCAGTTCACTCTCACTCACTACAACTGGTTTTCCCACCTACTCTTGAGGTCTTCAGCAACGTAGCTTGACCCTCAGATATTGGTTCCACCTGGACAACAGAGGCAGGAGATCCACTGGGAACATGGCGGGGCAGGGAGGCCGGTGGGGAGAGCAGGTTCCAAGTGGGAGGTACTTCCCTGCCTCACCTGTCCAGCACATTTTGGGATTCCTGTGTTTGCTCACCCAAGTCTCCCCTGCTTCTCCATTAGGCCACATGGCAGTTGCAGCCCCTAGCTACGTGCTCTGACCAGCACCCAGAAGTGGATGGAAACGCCATGAGGAGTGGAGAGAAGGAAGGACAGAAAAGAGAGGAGGTAAGTAAAGCAATCCTCTCTACAGCTTTCATTTCTTTTAGGCCTTTAACAGAAGAACTAGTGATAAGTGATGATAAAACATTGATAAAATGAAAAAAAAATCTGGGAAAATTAGAAACATCCTAACCACGGTGAACTTCTATTCACTAAGCATAATCAAACTCTGTGTATTTTGATGTACATGAATCCATTATAACTCATCCTCAGTTTCTCCCTCTCCCTCAGCACTCATGGCAATCTATCACCAAACACTGTCAATCACATTTGCAAAATCGGCCTTGAACTTGATGCTTTCTCTTCATCTCCACTGTCACCATGATCTTTGACCAGAATTTATCTGGTCTCCCTAATGCCATGCTTGCCTCCCCGACAATCAATTCTCCTCTGGCTGCTAGATGGTCTTTGTAAAAAGAAAGACCATGTGTCATGTCAGTTTCCCGGTCAAAACACATCAAAGCCTTCAGTTGCCCAAATGCCCTACAAGGTCCCGTGTGATCTGGCTGCCAGCCTTCAACTCCGTCCCACCGCTCCCACCTCGTCCCTGACTCCAGCCCCCTGGCCTAATCCACGTCCTCCCACAAGCCAATCTCTCCCCTCCTTGGACCTTCCACAAGCTCATCTCTGCCTGGAGGCACCTTCCCCTGTCCCTCCTCATTCTTTAAGTCTCAGCCGAAACATCACAGAGAGTAAATGTGAAATCACATATAAGTATTAAAAAATACATCAACATGTTAACAGTTCTTTTGTGGGGAGAGATTCTGGATGGAGTTTTTTATATACTGAAGTATATTTTCTAAATTTACTACAACAAAGTTACATTGCTTTTACAATCAGAAAAAAAACTCTTTTAATCATTGCCCTCGCCTACAGAGTGTTGTGACAAGTGACGGTCCCATCAGCTGTGGTGATGCAGGCACCACGGCTCGCTGCAGATGGGCTTTGCACTCTAGCCACTCTGTCTTCCTCTAGATGCTCCGTTATTGCCTTTTGTGCCCCAAACACACTTTCCCTGTTGTTCAGAACGCATTCCCCCTGCTCCTGCTCCAACTATCCTTGTGCCTTGACATAATCCCAGATCCTCTTTCTAGACTCAGCTCAAAACATCACCTCTAGGTGGAGCTTAAGATCCCAGCAGGCTAAGTTTCTTTGGCCTCCATCTTCCAATGATGCTGGGTTCCTACCTCTGTAGGAGCACTTAGCTCTTCGCTTTGGGATTTATCCCTGAACAATGACTCTGCCCACTGGGACAGGAGCAGGACCCAGTCTTCCTCCCCGTTGCACCCCCAGGCCCCAGGCCAGTGCCCAGCAGAGGGAAAATATTTAACCAATGTGTGTTAAATGAATAAGTGAATTCTATTATACAGGTGATGAAGTTGAGGCACAAAATGATTAAATAACTTGATAAAGTTGCACACCCATTCACTCTTATTTTCTTTTTAATTTGAGAAATACTTCCATACCAAATAAAGCTGTTCAACTAGGAACAGGAAAGAATTAAAAATAAATTGAAAACATTTCAAGGACTCAGCTTATCAATGATGAGCTTTCTGAGTACGAGCTCAGTGCTTTTCCTCTGTACTGTGCTCTTACCAAAAGTGGGTCTATGTCATCTGTGTTGACTGGCAGAGGTTTATCTTTTATTTATTGTTTAGGTAACTTCAATCTTCAGAGTTGAACCAGAATACACTTGGGGCAGCCTGTTTTCCCACTAATATTTTGCTACAGGCACAGCCATGAAACTATGGCTTTCGTCCAGTGAGCCTCCTCAGTTACCACAATTGCACAATGAAGCAAATGCAATGTGTAAACAAAATGGCTTAAAACACAGAACATAGATTTAGGACTTACAGCCACATAAAGCAGTGAGATACTTAAGCTGGTGTGACCCCTGACAGTGTTCTGAGCACAATGGCCAACACATTTATCCAGCGGCCACTTGGCTCCCAGAAAGCAGCTCGCCGACACGACTTGGCAGTACTTCCTGGGGCCGCGCTCGTTCCTGGTGGCACTGGGCAGGATGCCAGGCATCATCCTCTGCATGTGAGACAGCAGCAGGGCAAGGTGCCCCCAGGCTGAGAGACAAAAACATCTGTCGAAGTCACCGAGTTGTTGGTTGCCTGAGTTCACCCACAGAGAACGCTGGGGGAATGAACTGCCAGACCGTTTCCAGGATATGTCCCTGTCCCTGCGAGGGACACTGCAAGCTCCAGAACCCAAGCTCAAATGTCAGCCAACATGGAAACAAATGCAAAAGCCTCCCATCACCGTCAGCAAGTAGGCAAGGGCTGGGACAGAAACCAAGTCCCTCCCGATTCATGCTAAGATGCAAAACACCAAGCTTCAGCCATTTGGAGACGACAGCCAAGCAACTGGTGGAGATGTAAAGAAGTTTGCCATAATCTTTTTCTTAATGGTGCCTTTTCAACAAGACACCAAAAAACAGCTTGACGAATTTGTTTCACAGAAAATACCGCTTCTGGAAGCAGGCTTTTTCTATTTTGTTTTACCGTGTTGGGTATTTTTAAGGACTTAGAACAATTCAGGGGCTCAGATGCCCTTAAATATCATCCCCTCCAGCTCTCTGACCCCTGGAGCAGCTGCAGTCTCGCTACTGATTTAGTCCCTGCTCTCCTGTATAACAGAGCCGTAAAGATATGCAGAAAGGGACCAGGCAGAGCAAGTGTTAGCTAAAGCAAGTTAGCTGACCTTACTGGAAGGAATTTAAATCTCAGAACCAAATTCAAATGCATTTCTAATTGCTTTCCCTTTCAATGCACTGTTTTATTTTTTTAATTTTAATTTATTCCTGTTTTCCACAATGCCCATGCCTGTACTAGGATCTTTGGAAATAATGTGATTATTTGGAGGGTAATAGCAATATGACCAATTTATTTCCCAAACATTCTATTTGCTAATCACCCAATGAATAGATATATAGTGACTTTTCCCAGGTGGTTTACTTCACATGGGCAAATCTAAATTTGTTCATTTATTCAAAGTATTTACATGCCCACTATACATTGGGCACCGTGCCAGACACTAGATTTATATAATGCTGCTTGACAGCCAGCACCTCCCCTCTGGAAACTTATGAGTTTCAGCAGGAGATTCTCTATCCATCAAATCCATAAATTCTAAATGTGGGGAAAGTGTAGACACTCCAGTCTGGTGAAGGGTAGAGTTGGGAGAGAAGACATCATGACCCCACTGGCTCTCAAGAAAGCCCAATTCTAGCGTCAGAGAGCTCAGGGGAAACACTGCTCTTAATAGCTGGTGTCTTTAATTGTTTTTCTATTTGTAATCATTCACCTTGAGTCAGGCTATAAATTCTTGAAGATTAAAATGATTAGCCATCACCATGCAATGGCAGGGTTTTACTTATTGGGTAATTAAAAGTCATAAAGCTCCCCACAGCAAGAGTACTATATGCAAATAGCACCCCCAAAATAAGGGGCTGAATCTGGAACATAAAGGCTGAGGCAGATTGTACTTGCAAAATTCATTGCTGCAAATGTAACATCGGAACTGTGCTATGTAACTGTGATTGGAACATAAAAAGGGCTTTAATTTGGTCAACATAACTTTTATATTAATTATCTGCAGCTCAGTATCCTCAGCATGATCTCTTATTATTATGCCACTTGGCAAATATTTTTCCTTTGTTTTTTCACCTGTATAATTCAGAATGTATTTTCCAAATGGGCATTTGGCTGTATTAACTGGCTCACTAGCATCACTAAGATGGTAGAAGTGTCCTAAAAATCTACGTGTAATCTATGGAGACATGCGACTCAGATATACTGAGTTTCACAGGAAGCTAGCTGTTGGGTTAAGAAAACATATAGGCCAAACATACAATGACATCAGGCCTCCTTCCCTGACGCCAGCTGGGTGTTTGATGTGGTGACATTCTGAAGCCATGTGATGCCAGTTTCAGTTGCATGATTCACACTGTTAACCTTTGGAAATGCTGAACATAAATGAATGACCCTAAATTCTACCCAGCTGTACCAGAAACAAGATTTGTAAATAGTCTCTTCCTCTGACGTGGTCCTCTAACTTAAAGAAATCCTGCAGTTACTCAGCAATTTAGGCAGTTAGTTCAATAGTTCTTCAAGCAACTACAGTCACAGTTTGCAAATGGCTTTAGCTCAGCTCTCTTTGGCTACTAATGAACCTAATCAGCATTTATACTAAAGTATTGTTATCCTCGAATATCTCTGCTTAGCAGAAGTGACTCAGAAGCAATAGCTTAAAGGATTGGAGGCATACCAAGTCCCCTTCACATTAACATTTCATCACCAAAGAAGAAGAAATCTTCCAAGTCCATTATGACTTATCATTTATTTGAATCCTTACACACTTTCTGATCATGCAACTACAAAGAGTTTTTGGAAAGATGGGCCAGCACCATCATAAAATCATCTGTTTTCCTTTCAGAAGAAAATATGAGGGCAGGCGGGAGGGGGGAGGAAGTGTAGAGTTACATAATGTGTGCCGTGCGCGCCACCTGGGGACTGGACTCACTTGAGGCTCTGGCACGTGGTGGGGGAGGAGTGGTAGGGGCAACGTATGTAATCCTAACAATATTTGTACCCCCATTATATGATGAAATAAAAAAAAAAGAAAAAAAAAAGAAAATATGAAAAATACTGCAGTAGTTCCAATGCCGATTAGATTTCCAGTGACCTATGTTCAGAAAAGTCAACATGTGATAGAACTTGTTTTGAAAATCATTTTCTGATATAGATAAATGAGGTATAAATGGTTTTGAAGATATATTTTAAATTTTAACTTCAATACAATGGAAAAATTAATAAGCATGCACCATGCAACACATAAGAGTGTTCCATGAGCCCTTTCAACAGGGATAGTTTCAACAGGGCAGTGGTCAAAAGTTTATGGCAATACTTCTGATGGTCATTTACGGTTTGATTCTTTTATTAACACTTCTAGTCATAATTCCAGAACAGCAAGACAATGAATAATTGACCCAAACTAGAGCTTCGTTGCATTTTTCCACATATCTATCATCCTCAAAAGACCAGTCAGCTTAATCCTTAATTTCTCCTACTTTGCGAAGTCTCCAATACACAGGCTTCATATAACTATTCATTTTAAGCATATACTGAATTCCAGATGTGATCACAACTGCATATCTAAATAACCACCTGACACTGACTGTTCACCTCCTTGGTGTCAGTCACTGTGTTCAGCACTTTATGGACTAGATCTTTTAACCTCACACCAGCCCTATTATTTGACATATTATTGTATTATATATTATATCAGGTTATTATTCTATAATTATTCTTGTTTCTTAGATGATGAGACTGAATCACAGAGATTTTAGTAAGCTCTCCTCCATCGGAAAGCAAGTAAATAGCAGTGTTGGGGTTGAGATTCAGTTTTCAGTGGCTGTGAGATGTCCAAACATTCAACCCCTACCTTGTGTGAATTCTTTAGAGCAATTTTATCTATCACCCTTGTATTTCTTCTGGTGCAAAGAATAATATCATGTTATTCAGTTTAATTTGTCTTACGTTGGTCCAGTGATTGGGATGTGGTAGAAAAGAGACTGATTGCTTATTTGACAAATGCCATTTTAAAATCAGGAAAGTTGAGTTGGTGCTGCTGCCATGGCAACTGACCAAAAGAATTTCCTGATAGTTGAGAAACTGCTGGAGTAAGAGAGAGGTCTCCACTGGTTAACAGGCTTTTTAAAAATAGAACAAGATTTATTTATTTGTTTGCTTATTTAGAGACAGGGACTCACTCTGTCGCCTACGTTAGAGTGCAGTGGCATGATCATAGTTCATTGTAACCTCTAACTCCTGCCCTTAAGCAATCCTCCTGCTTCAGCCTCTGGAGTAGCTAGGACTACAAGCACACACCACCACACTCAGCTAATTTTTTTCTTTTAAATTTTTGTAAAGACAAGGTTTTGCTAAGTTGCCCAGGCTGATCTTAGCTCCTGGGCTCAAGCAATCCTCCTGCCTTGGCCTCCCAAAGCTCTGGGATTACAGATATGAGCCACTGTGCTTGGCCAAAATGAGATTTTTTTTTAAAGTCACAAAGTTGTAGCTATATCTTAATCACAGAGACTATTTTCAATATGGTCAATACTTTAATGTGTTCTGAATTTGATTACATCACCAAGGAAATAAACTGTATAGACTACATGAAACTAAACGAGTGACTTAACTGAATTTTTAACTGGTTATCTTTATTCTTTTATGAGAAACAAGATATAAGACTCCAAAGATAAATAAATAACATTGAGAAATAGGAAAAGGATACTGAAGTCAACACTTGAGTGAAAAGATAGTTAATTTATTTAGGGGGAATATGATCTTAAGAGGGTCTTTTAGTAAAGAATCTTCTAGTTGCAGTAACAAAAATATAACCTGAACTGACTTAAGGAAAACAAAGGCTTTACTGGCCAGTTACTCACATGTAACTGAAAGTCTAAGAGATAAAGCTAGCCTGTCAATTCCAGGACACTCACACATTATTTTCAGGAATCTGTTCCGATTCACTTCCCAGATCTGCTTTCCTTTGTGTTGACTTCCTTCTCAGACAGAGTGTTTCTTGGTAGTAGTGCAGATGACCCCTGGTGACTCCAGGCTGACATCCTATCAGTGTAACAACCATAGCAGAAAGGTCATCTTTCCTAATAGCTTTGGCAAAAGTCTCAGGGCAAGCTACCACTGGCTCACTTAGAGTCACAGGTCTATTCCAGATGCACCAATCACTGCGGGAGAACAGGGAGCTGCCTGAATCTAGGTGTCTGGTCAGACAGCCACTCTGGAATAGTAGGGAAGAGTGAGAAAAGGAAGGAAAATCAGGCTGCTATTTATGAAAGTAAAGATGAAACAAGGTTTTGAAGACAAAAACTGTAGATTCCAGAGTCAGGGAGAAAACTGTTCTATAAGGAATTCAGTTTCTGGCAGATAACTGATTTTATTCCTTTGATAAGCTATAAGTTGCATATCTTTGATGAGTTTTTGTATGAGCATCTCACCCAGGGAATACTCACTCTGCAGAAGTAGTTCTAGAGGTAAGGAGAACAGTGCCTCCTCTAGCCACCTCCAACTTCTCCTCCACCAGGTACTTGCAACTCCACCATAGTGGAAACTTGGACACTTTTCATAGTCTTGGAATCCTTTATTAAACTGCAAGTGCCTTCATAACGAAGCTGTGTCTTAAACCTTTATCAGCTGTCTGAGACATTGAAATGCAGCGATAGGAGGGGGTGAGAGGGTGCTGAAGAGTAAGGTTGAAACTTGCTGAGGAAAAATGTTGCCAACCACAAGTTCACTTGGTGCCGAGGGAAACTGTGTGTGGGATACATGGGAACTCTCTGTACTATCTCCTCAAGTCTCTGTAAATCTAAAACTGTTCTAAAAAAATAAAGTCTATTTATATTTTGTAAAATAAAAAATCATCTGTAATCTTACCACTCAGAATAAGCATGTCAATGTATCAGTATTTGTATTTTGAAACATTTTGTCTATGCATAATTTCCTTTTATAAAAAATGGCTCAAACTGTTTTGAATCATGTTTTATTGCTCTTGACAATAAGTTGTGAATATTGTCAGTGTCAACAAATTTTTCAACCACATATTGTAACGGCTGCATATGTATATGTCTGAATTTATTATATTTAACTAGTGCCTCACAGTTAGACATTTAGTTGTTTCCCATTTTCCAACACTAATAAACAATGCTGTTTAGAGTTTTGTTTGCCTGATTTTTGTTTTACAATATAGGATCCTATCATACATGGTGTTTTATACTCTGCTTAAGTCTCTGGCAATATATTGTGAGCATCTCTTCAAGTCAATACATGTGAACTACAACATAAAAAGTCAAAATCTAGACCAGGGGTGGGAAGCCTGTGGCCTTAAGGCCACATGTGGCCTTCTAGGTCTTTAAGTGTGGCCTTTTGACTGAATCCAAATTTTACAGAATAAATCCTTTTATTTTTATTAATATATTTTTGTCCATCTTTTATACTTTTATTTTAGTTTTAAAATGAATGTATTTAAAATAACAAAGAATAAAATAAGTTTCAATGAAATAATCCTCTCAGATTGACCAGCACAATTAGAACATCGGCAAGCCATAAGGGCTAAATTGATAGCTGCTGTGCTCCTGATTTGGTTCTAACTCCCCCACTCTGACTGACACCACTACCACACCAGGCTGGTGAGAGTTTATGGAGATTGAGTATGCCCGTCTGTTATCAGCTTTTGACAATGGTGCGTCATGTTTCTGTTTGAAGTGGAATTTGTGAATAGTTACACGGTTCTGCAGTATTTTTTAATTTTGTCTACTTAACAGCCCATCATGTCTAAGAAGACCAAGAGAACGCTGAAGGAAGAAAACAGATTTTTTAAGGAGGATTGGGAATTACAATATTATCTTATTTCTGCTAAAGATAAGATGATATGCTTGCTTTGTGATACTGCAATATCAACATTAAAGAAATTCAATGCTCATCAGCATTGTAACACTCATAATGACCACAAGCATTTTAAATTAGAGGGAGAGGTGCAAAAGGTTGTATTGAGGAAATTAGAAGATGAAAAGCAAAAGCAAAGACAATTCTTTCAAGCAGCAATAAGACCCAGAAATAAGGCCATTGAAGCAACTTATCAAGTAGCTTATCTATTCAGGTGGAAAAGGGAATCCACTCAGTGATGTAGAGATTGTGAAAGAATGCATTGTCGAAGTTGTAGAATGCTTAGAGCCTGGTAACGTTTCAAAGTACAAACAACTGCTTCTTTCAAGGAGAACCATAACTGATCAGCAGGATGAATTGGTAGCCTTCAACTCAAGAGAACAACTTCTTGCAATACTTCAAAGGAAAATATATATTATTCAATTGCTTTGGATGAATCAACTGATACTACTTACTCGGTGCAGGTTTTATACTTCATTTGGGTCATAATAGAAGATTTTCTTTGCTACAAAGAGTTACTCACTTTGGACACTCTTGCAAACAACATGAGGAATAGATATCTTCAACAACTTTCAAGATAAATGTTGTGAAGTTGGACTGAATTTGGTAAACTGAGTGAGTGTATTAACAGTTGGTGCACCTTCCATGACAGGAAAACATGAAGGGTTTATTGCACAGA
>CAUYPO010133025.1:0-54573 GCA_963574435.1 Cheirogaleus major
TGTCTCATTTAATTTTGTATTTTAGATTGCTGTTGAGTCTAAACATTTTCCTATATGCTTATTAACCAGTTGTACTTGGATTTTTTTAAACTTATAGAAAAGCTGTAAGAATAAGTTAGAGAACTGCTGAATACTTTTACATGGATTTGTAAATTTTTAATATGTTACCATATTGATTTTTATCTATCTATAGTTTAATTTTCTAAATTTGAGAGTATGTTGCATACATATGTCATGATCCTTCATCTCCATAATCTCCATAATACTCTAGTGTGTATTTACTAAGAACAAGCATATCCTTTTAACTACAGGGCAGTTAGTAGAGATGCAAGAGTTTTATCTGATCATATTGTGTCAGTTGTCACAATAATGTCCTTTATCACACTTACTTTCTTCCAGTACAGGATCCAGACCAGCATCATGTATTGCATTTAGTTATGTCTCATTGGTCTTCTATAATCTGGAACAGTTCCTCAGGGTTGTTTTATTGTTGTTGTTGAGGTGTGTGTGTGTTTTGTCTTTTATGACATAGGCATTTTTAATGAATATGGGTCATTTATTTTAGAGAATGTTTCTTAATGTGTTTTTTTTTTGTATGTTTCCTCACGATTCAGGATATGCGCCTCCATCCAGAATATTTAAAATGTGACATTATGTTATTTTAGGGATCTTTTATATAGAGTTATATGATGTCCATCTATCCTTCATTGGTGATCTTAATTTTGATCACCCAGTTTCTCTACTATATAATTGCTATTTTCCCCCTTGCAACTAATAAGGAACAAAACACTTTAAAACCGTGTAAATATTTTGCTACTTATCAAAATTTGCCACCAAGATTTAGCAACCATTTACATTTTTTGCCTAAACCAATCTTTAATATGATGTTTGCAAAATATTAATTTTCCAGTTCTATTCCTTTCACATTTAACAGTTGGCATTTTACTATAAGAGTCTCCCTATTCTCTATTTATGTGTTTCTTTGTTTATACAGTTATTATCAGGATGAGGTCATAGACTTCTTTCTTAATCAGTGAGTTATAACCCATTAATTTCCTTACTTATATTGATGCTCAAATTGTCCAAGATTTGGCCAGTGGGGAGTCCCTTTAAGAATTGTCCCTGTATTCTTTAGATATGCCTCCATCTTTTGTTCTTTTTTTTTTTTTTAAGAGACAGGGTCTTGCTCTGTTGCCCAGGCTGGAGTGCAGGGGTTCAATCATAGCTCACTGCAGCCTCAAACTCCTAGGCTCAGGGGATCCTCTTGCCTCAGCCACCCAAGTAGCTGGGACTACAGGTGCATACCACTATGCCAGGCTAACTTTTAAAGACTTTTTTTGTAAAGATAGAGTCTCACTAGGCTGCCCAGGCTGTTCTTGAACTCCTGCCCTCAAGCAATCCTCCTGCCTCGGCCTCTCAAAGTGCTGGAATTACAGGCATGACCACCACACTAGACCTACCATCTTTTTTTAAAGCATTTTATTATTTTGTATCACAATATGGTGATCCTGATTCATCACATACCTTCTGTGCCCCTGCCCTGGAATCAACTGTTTCTCCAAGAGGCTCTGGTTCCTTTTAATGAATGATTATATTTAGAAACTGATATTTGGGTGCTAGGTGTGCTCATTACTACTGGAGTATCATTGCTTCTAGACCCTTTATATATACATACATTTCCAATTCCAGTCCAACCCCATAGGAGTTGCCATCCCTCATTCTGCACATTTCTTTTCACAGTAAGAAACCCAATAATTTTGACACATTTATTTGCTTGTTCAGTCCTACAATACTTGTAACACTGGTTCAGAGTTCTTCTATCCATATCACTATGAAATACAAACCCACTAAAAAGAATTCACGATCTGTTAGGAGTTTGTTTTGTTTTCACCCCTAGAAAGAGGGTATGTAGTTAAAGCACTGTATTCATTTTCTTATCCTTTTAAATCTAGTTATGTAATTTATTTGAAATGCAATTGTATTTGTTTCGGTTTTAGTTTTCCCCCAGACTTGTAGATTTAATTTTTATTATGCAGAATATCAATATATTTCCAAAAGCAAAACTGTACAGAAAGATATTTTAGAACTCACGCAGCTAACCAATATCCTCCAGACATTCTATAATCTAGCATTTTGTTCTTTCATATACTGTTAAGATTAATTATCTCTCTATTAAGGCCTTATTATTCATACCAATTTATATATCTACCCCATATCAATATATAGCAAATATATTAACTTTTTTATTTTCACTATTTTCATTTAATCATCTAATCATTTATTTATTTGACAAGTATTTATTTAGTAGCTACTATGTCCAGACAGACACTGTCCTAGCTACTGGGGATATGATGAAGAACCAACAAAACAAGGTCTTTGACCTTGTGGAGCAAAATGAAAGGCCAGAGTAAATGACATAGCAATAAGTCTAATATTACTTGAGAGTAACATAAGAGGAAAAAAAAGGAGTGATAGGAAGTGACAGGAAGGTCATTTCCTCTTGAAGTAGGGAAGTTGGGAGGCCTTATAGGCCATGCTACAAATGTAGACCTTTCCTCATTGATAAAGAGTCATTGAGTAATTTAAAGAAGGAGAAGATATAATCAACTTTGCATTTTAAGTAGGTCACTCTAGTAACACTTGGGATGTTAACCTCAATAGATTAATAAAATTAAGAGAGTGTGGGGAAAGCCATGATTTCTCTTACCCAGTGTTCCTGCATCAGTAGAAATTCTCCCTCCCACCTCCAACTCAGAAATGGTAAGAATAAATATTTACCTCTTAATTCATTCTTCCCCATGAGAGGAAGAGTGAGTTACATAATTTCTTACTTTGAAGAATGAGTCATTGCAAATGCATGGCTTAGGTTCTTTTGGGCATTTTTTGCTCTTTTTTCAAAGGAAGATTTCCAGCAATAAAGCTGAAGTTTTGATCTCTATTTGATTCTTGTGTCTATTTCTCAATTGGACCCAAATTCT
Source organism: Cheirogaleus major (assembly GCA_963574435.1). Lineage (NCBI taxonomy): Eukaryota > Metazoa > Chordata > Mammalia > Primates > Cheirogaleidae > Cheirogaleus > Cheirogaleus major. The sequence goes on from CAUYPO010133025.1 coordinate 2,979, forward strand.
AAAAGGAAGGAGATGTCTGTCTTTAGCTCTTCAGTAATCCAAACTAGCTCTAAAGCTCAGGGGAGAGGTCAGGGATGTGGATAGAGAATTGGGAAGAATAGATTATAACTCCAGCCAGGTCGTTAGGCATAAATAAGATTGTTAAGGAAGAGTATGCTGTGTGAAAGAAGCAACAGGACAAGAATGGAAGCTTGAGGAATTCCAACTTGTAAGAGTTGGGTAGAGAAAGACTAACGGTGAAGGTAGCCTTTATCTAAAACTTTTGGGGTCATAATTCCAAAGTTTTCAGATTTGAAAAGGTAATGAGAACATATATATTACATAATGTCTCAGGGGGTCTAGAGAAAACAAATTTCTGCAGTGAAATGTGTGAACAATCATTCTAAGAAAGATAATGAGGTGACCTTTAAGTTTTTTTCAGATAGCTTGAAGTTAAAAAAAACATTTTGTATGCTTTTGTTACATATTTCAGTTTTTGGGGTGTCTATCATATAGGCTTTTGTTAATACAGAATAGGACAGTTGTGTGCTATATATGATATTAGAAGCATTATATTAGATATATATGATATTAGAAGCATTGTGGGAATGAAAGTATGTATGCATGCACACATGTATGTATGTATGTATGTAAGTAAGAGTGTGAATATAAGCAGCTAAAGATGGGTGAAGCAAAAGCCTGAAACAAACCAAACTTAGCAAAGGTGGTCTTAAGGAATCTCTGGAGATAGAGGTTCAAACTAAGAAGATGTTAGCAAATCTATGGTCTCAAGAAACCGTATGTGAACCTACTTTGGAATCATTTAACTTAATATATAAAACCTTAGAGTAGTTCAGAATGGTTAAGAAGATAATTGGAATTAATAATATTCCTTTGTGATTCCCTACAACTTAACAACTCAGGTAACATCCAAGAGGAGTATTTGTTAAAGCATTAAAGTTACATAGGGGTCTTAACTAAAGAGTAAAACTTATTTCAAGCCAGGCATAGTGGCTCACACCTGTAATCCCAGCACTTTGGGAGGCTGATGGAGGAAAATTGCTTGAGGCCAGAAGTTTATGTCCAGCCTGGACAACATAGTGAGACTCCGTCTCTACAAAAAACTTAAAAATTAGCTGAGTATGGTGATGTATACCTGTAGTCCAGCTACTTGGGAGGCTGAGGCAGGAGGATCACTTGAGCTCAGGAGTCTGAAGCTACAGTGAGCTGTGATCACACCACTGCACTCCAGCCTGGGCACCAGAGCAAGACTCTGTCTCAGAAACAAAAATTTAATTCAAAATTATTTATCTTTCTTGGAGAATAGGGATAATATAGGTTACAGTGTAGGAAAAGTTACTTTTATTAATATTTAGGTTTCAGATAAGGCAAGAGCCCCAAAAGAAATTATTCTAGCAATTTATTTCTATAGCTTTCTTTCATGAACTCATTTATCATTTGTTTATTCAAACTGCTAGTACAATTTGTGCTTTGTTCCAGCATCTAGGGTTGGGAGAACAGAAATAGAAAGGGAAGACCTAGTCCCTATCTTTAAATTTTAATTGAGATAAAACACAAAAAGTGATAAAAAATAATTATAAACAAGTAAAAATTATATGGCTAAATATACATAAAAGCTAACTCTCTCTGATGGCATTTTTAAGTGATAAAGTAGAGCATAGTTAATGACAGAGGAAAATTTGAACAGAGAGACCTTAAGAAATTTGTTATGAAAGGGGAGGGCTTTCAAATGATTTCACTGCATGATAGGGTTCTTAGAAGATGACACTTGCTTAACTTTGAAATTTTAAAGTAAAAGAGAGTCCTCTGTAACATTCCCCTTATCCATAACTTTGACTTACACTTTAACCAATGTATCTATCCTGTATTTATTCCTGCAGAACTGGAAAAGAAAGACAGATGATAAAGTGAGCGGGAAAAAAAAAAGGACAAGTTTTTCATAATTTTTTCTTTCCCCAAATTTGGGGAAAATCATAGATTTGAAGCTTGTACTGTTTCGTATGTTATCTGGAATGAGATTATGCTTACAGAACCTAAGAGACCATTTGCAGAAGCTGAAGAAACTGCCTCATAGCTTCTGATGTTCTTGGTACTGAGATGCACTTTATAAACTGATAATTGGCCTAATGCTTCCTGATGACTTTGAATTTTTATATCAAATATCTAACAGAAAATCTGAAGTCCTTGTTGTAACTTGCAAAATAGCTACCAATGATCAATATGTGTATTATTCACACAAGAAGATATCTACTCCCCTGGGCATATAATCTGCATTATTTCATTATCCATGCCAATATTTCTATTGATAAACATATCTAATTAAACAGTTTTTAAAAATCTGATTTTGAGAGTCAATTCTTTTTATAAGCCCAGCAGTTTAAATTTAAGTGTTTAAGATATTTGGGTTATATTACATATATCTAGATCTATTTGAAGACAAATTCAGGACATCTGTTTATATAGGACAAGTCCAAACCCATGTTTGCTTCACTTAATATATCTGGTCATTATAAAATTATAGAGATAGAGCCTCACCTGAATCAGAATTCAGAAATCTGACAAGATGTTGGATGCCTTTATGGTCTCTCACTGCTCTTTGATTGGTTTCATTTCCTATACATAATACCCGTATGCAGTTCATTACATTTATTAGCACACTTTCTATGTCTAACTTCAAGATATTTATCAGACCTGGCATTCCATTCTAAGAATAAATCAAAAAAGTAATTACATTTGAATTTATTTAAGAAAAAATGCAATCTTTATTTAGAAACACATCTATAATCTTTCTTGCTATAAATATCTGCTTATTTAGAACAATTACCTATAATCAAATGTGTCTACTGATACATTAAGTAACAGTTAATACAACTTTGAGCAAATCTTATGCTTTAACATTAAAGTAAGCACTCAATGAATATATATATAATATGTATATAAATACATATATATATGTTTTTTTTTTTTGGAGAGAGTCTCACTCAGTTGCCCCAGCTAGAATGCAGTGGCATGATCATAGCTCACTGCAACCTCAAACTCCTGGGCTCAAGCAATCCTCCTGCCTCAGCCTCCTGAATGGCTAAGACTACAAGTGAGTGCCACAATGACAGGCTAGTTTTTCTGTTTTTAGTGGAGACAGGGTGTCACTCTTGCTCAGGCTGGTTTTGAACTCCAGAGCTCAAGCAATCCTCCCCCCCTTGGCCTCCCAGAGTGCTAAGATTACAGGCGGGAACCACTGCATCGGTCCAATAAATATATTTTAAAATTAGCCTCCTTTACACCAAAATAATTTAAGGCTGCAAGCTTATTGTAGCATTTAACAAATCCCTAAGAAGTGAAGCAACTGAGTAAGATTAATTGAACATACTGCCCCATTTAGAAATATTTGCCAATGTGGATACTGCACTGGTAATTGGTAATTATATTTGTGCACAACACTAAATATTATTATTTGAGAAAGGGTCTTTCCCTATCAGTCAGGCTAGAGTGCAGTGGCACAATCATAGCTCACTGCAGCCTTGAACTCCTGGGCTTAAGTGATCCTCCTGCCTCAGCCTCCCAAGTAGCTGCAACTACAGGTGTGTACCACCATGCCCAGCTAATTTTTTGAAAAATTTTTTTGCAGAGATAGGGTCTCACTAAGTTGCCCAGGCTGGTCTCAAACTCCTGGAGCTCAAGTAATCCTCTCACCTTGGCATCCCAAAGTGCTGGAATTTATTATGTATTTTTTTAAGAGACAGGTCTCATTATGTTGCCCATGCCAGATACAAACTCCTGGGCTTAAATGATACTCCTGGGATTATAGGCATGCACCACTGTTCCTGACTCCAAATATTATTTTTAGATGTGAATATAATTTCACAATTTTATTATGTTTTCTTTATATATTTTTTTTTTTTTGAGCTTTGGAAGAGGGGAGTAATTTCCTAATTTTAAATGGAGTAAAAATGGCATATCTCCCTACCAACAGAAATAGTACAAGAATATCAAGGAAAATAAGAACCAAAAATGCAAACCCATTTTCAATAAAGCTGGGAGATATCTGTAGTATTGAAATATAATAAATGTGTATGAGTTACCAAGAGAGAATGAGAGAGGTCTCCCATGGCCACTGACCACAGGAAATGATGGCAGAGCAGTTTTCCAAATTAAGTGGTTCTACCTTTAGGTGGTTCTACCTTTAGGAGCAGAAAAAGAAACACATATTCCCTATCTGGAGCATAGGAATAGATATGTAGAATGGTAGCAGGCTCTTTCCTGGACCAGTTTGGTATAAAGTTTAAAAAAAAATCAGAGAAAGCAAGGATGATCAAGGAATCAAACTGACAGTATGGGTTTGAAAGAAGTCATCTATTGGTGAGATAAAAAGGAAGAGACTTATTCCACATTGTGGAAGAGAGAGAATTTGCATTATGAGGCACTATGCATGCACTATGCATGACCAGTCACTGTTGGCTAAGTAAGAGTAAAGGTAAAAGAACTCATGCATACAACCCTGTGACATATTCTTGCTAACCTAGAACATAGATCTGGGCCCATTCCCACATATACTTCCTGAAAATAGCTGGACCAGAAAGAACTCACCTAATAGAAAGATAAGTAATGATCAAAAAGGAACCAGCACAGAATCTATTCAAATATAAGAAAAAAATAGAAAAAAACTTAGGACAGATGAAGAGTAATACTATGATTTGAATGTATGTGTCCTCTAAAATTTATATGTTGGAACTGAACCCCAATGTGGTAGCATTAAGAGGTGGTACCTTTAGGAGGTGATTAAGTCATGAGGGTAGAACTCTCATGAATGGGATTAGTGACCCTTATAAAAGGGCTGGAGGGAAGTGGCTAGGCCCTTTTGCCTTTCTGACATGTGCCATGTGAGGACACAGCAACAAAGCACAATCTTAGAAACAGAGAGCAGCCCTAACCAGACACCAAACATGCATTACCTTTATCTTGGACTTCCCAGCCTCCAGAACTGTAAGAAATAAATTTCTGTTGTTTATAAATTACCCAGTCTGTGGTATTTTGTTATAGCAGCAGGAATAGACTAAAACAGATGCTCATTAGAAAAATGTTGCCACAAAGTAGATGAAAATTGTAACCAGGCCAGGCATGGTGGCTCACATCTATAACCCCAGCATTTGGAGAGCCTGAGGCAAGAGGATCACTTGGAGACCAGAAGTTTAAGACCAGCTTGAGCAACATAGCGAGACCCTGTCTCTACCAAAAAATAAAATAAAATAAAATAATTAGCTGAACATGGTAGTGTGCACTGGTGATCCTAGCTATTTGGAAAACTAAGGTAGGAGGATTGCCTGACTTGAGGAGTTTGAGGTTACAGTAAGCGGTGATCATGCCACTGCACTCCAGTCTAGGCAAGAGAGTGACAGACATCCTGTCTCAAAAAATAATAATAATAATAATAATGATTTAACGAAATGTGGTATTACTATCAATGAAAAATGTGAATGAACCAATCACCTCTATCAAACAAGAATACATAGGAGAGACATCAGAGCTCAGGGAAGATTTTTTGAGACGAGGGTAGAGAAGTGGTCAATGAATTCAGTAATTCAATAGTCAATATTTAATCTTGCAACAGTATTTGACACTATTGATCATTCTATTCTCCTTGAAACACTTTCTTCATTGGCTGATAGGACAACAGATCTAAGGTTCCTTCTATCTCATTGACCATTCCTTCTTAGTCTTCTTTTTAGTTCTTCTAGATATTTCACCTTTCCCACAGATACTGATGGCTCAACCATATATTTTAAAACATAATACAGAATATGACTACTTCTCATCATTTCCACTATTGCCACTCCTGTTCAAGACACCATTATCTTTCACCTGAATTACTGCAATAGCTTCTTAGTCTTTCTGCATTCACCCTTGCCTACCTATTTCAACATAGAATATAAAATAATGTAAATTTCTTCATGAAACTTCCCAGAGCATACTCAGACTAAAAGACAAGGTGTCTAACAATTGTCTACATGGCCCTGTGTGATGTGGCCCACCATTACACAGCTGAGTGTCTCCTGCTTCTCTTTTGCTATTCCTTAAATCTGCCAGGCATACTCCCACTTCATTTACTGTGTACTTATTTACTCTGTACTTCATACTGCAGTTATTTACTCTGCCTAGAATGCCCTGCCCAAGGAAAGATATATGAAAAACACTCCCTCATCTATTTCAGGACTGTACTCAAATGCCTACTTCTTAGTAAAGTGTTTTTCACCAGGCTCCCTCTCCCCTTTCCCTGCTTTGTTTTTTTCCAAACACCGATTCTCTTCTTTGGCTTATTTGTTTTGTTTATTGTCTTGTTACCCCCAACTTGAATAAAAGCTCCATAGAGGCTGGAATTGTGTCCGTTTTGTCCACTGCTATAACCCCAGCATCTAGAATTAGTATCTGCCATATAATAAACTCTCAACAAATATTTGTTGTATGAATGGACTGAAGCAATACTACAGAAAAAAAACATTTAAAGATGTGGACTCAAGAAAGCATTCCCAAACCAAAAGAATATGTTGAAAAGGTATACTAAGTCCCAGGAAAAATGGGTAACTAACATTGATGTGTAAGTCCTTGACATTAAAGATAAAGAAAAAAAAAATCGATAGAAAATACTGATCATACAGTAGAAGATTTAAAGAACAATAAAAACAATAATATTATGATAGAACTAAAATTAAACATGCACATCAATATCTATAAATTAGGCCAGGCACAGTGGCTGACGCCTGTAATCCTAGCACTCTGGGAGGCCAAGGCGGGCAGATCATTTGAGCTCAGGAGTTTGAGACCAGCCTGAGCAAGAGCCAGACTCCATCTCTACCAAAAAAAAAAAAAATAGAAAGAAATTAGCTGAACAACTAAAAGTATATATATAAAAAAATTAGCTGGGCATGGTGGCACATGCCTGTAGTCCCAGCAACTCAGGAGGCTGAGGCAGTAAGATCATTTGTGCCCAGGAGTTTGAGGTTGCTGTGAGCTAAGCTGACGCCACAGCACTCTAGACCGGGCAACAGAGTGAGACTCTGTCTCAAAAACAAACAAACAAACAAAAAACCTATAAATTAGCTAACTCAGTGAAAAAGTGAATGACAAAGTAAAAACTAAATATACTGCATACAAGTAACATTTATCCTAATTCTGACTAATTATTAGAATCACTGAACATTATTAGGTCTAAATGAATAAGACTGACTAACCCTGGACATAGGCCTGGGTGTGTCTATATTTCTAATATATTCTCCAAATGATTGATAACAAATGCAACTGAAATGACTCAGAAAAGTTAAAAAGGATGAGCAAAGGCAAATTAAATAATAGAACACAAAGAAAACAGAGTTCACAAACATATTAATAATTTTGGACAAGGTGGAGTTCACGATAAAAGTATTAAATGTCACCAAAAAAGGTAGATTTTACAATGTTAAAAGACTTAATCCATAATGAAGAAGTATTACCTAAAGAAAACTATTAGAAAAATCTTCATTAGCCAGGTACTGCGGTGTACACCCGTAATCCCAGCTACTTCGGAGGCCAGAAGTTTGATCATTTGAGCCCAGAAGTTTGAGATCAGCCTGGGCAAAATAGTAAGATCCCATCACAAGAAAAGATAAAAAAAAACACAAACAAATAAAACCACCTAATTTATAAATATCTATTAAAAGATCTTAAATAAAACATTAGTAGATATAATAAGGAAGATTTTTGAGAAAATACAGCATGGCAAAGATTACTTGGTGTTCATGAAAAAAATTTTCTTCTAATACTTTCTGGTATACAAGTAGACATTTCTCAGCCAGAATAGAAATAGCCAGAATGGTAGTGTTTCGTATAGTATTTTCTCGTAAGCAGCAAGAAATAATCAACATATACTAACATATGAAAAATACTCCCTCATTTACTTCAGGACTGCACTCAAATGCCAACTTCTTAGTGAAGTATTTTTCGCCAGGCTCCCTCTCTCTCCCCTTACCCTCCTTTATTCTTCTCTGACTGAGAGTTTTACCATTGTATGGTAACATGGGCCTTTATCTAGCTTCCGTAGGAGGGAATTACTCAATCAAAAATGATGTTCTATGAAAAGGACTTACATATTTGGCAATAACATCCTTGTTTTCACATTGAGCAATATCATATAAAATGACAGCACAGCGAGAGTGTAGTTCAGGTTCATCATAAGCCAATAGGTTGATCAGAGCTGGAATGGCTCCTGCCTCTACCAAAGCATGCACTACACTTGTGTGGGTTGAAATATTACTCAATAACCCAACTGTTTTACACTGTAATTTTATTTTGGAACTTTTTAATAGATTGATTAAGGCAGGAATGGTCCCTGTAATGAAAAGACAAAAAAACAGCAAGAATTACTTATAACCATTTGTAGTAAATTTATCATGACAATATTTAAATAATGTTTATGGGCATTGCAATATAAATAATTAGCAAATAGTTCTTATTTAAAAATTTTTTCTTTTTCTCTGCTCGACATGCTGCAGATAGCAAATAATTCTATACAATGTTTATAAAATTATTTGAAACTATATAAATAAACTTTCTGACTTGTCTAAAGTATAGGCAGCTCTCATTGTTCATACATTTGGTTTTCACACAGCACACAAGCATACATTTTATATTAGTAACCCTAAGCCATCTTTGAAACACTGTATTTTGGCTTAAAAACATTGATAAATAAATTCTTTAAGCTACCACATGGTAGAGTTCGGTTTTGGTTATTGTATCAACTTTGGATGGCAGTGCTTGTGCAATTACTTGAGAATTTTATTATATTTTATCCTTATTCTATATCAGCAAGTGAAAAAAAGTGCTGGATCTAGTAAAATGCAACATTAACCTCATTAATTACAATTAGTTCAAACATGGAAATCACTGGGCATGGTGAAAATAGAAAATCTGGCTTTAGTTGGATGCTTGTTATACTTGTATCAGTTCAATGTGAAATAAAAAGAGAACACATTATAGAAAATATACAAAATGCTAGAAAACATAATGGCTATAATTAGGGTATTATTTATTTAACTACCTGAAAGGAAACATCCTTCATGACTTGTTTAAATCTGTACTTCACTTTTTGGACATATAGCTTTTCGTACATATTTTTAGGAACATATTAAGGGACTGTCTACAATCAAATACATTTTAATTGATTCATTTAATGTTTATGGAACATCTCATGTGTGCTCTATATTCACATTAGGGGATTGGCTACGATACTGGACATTTTCAGATATAGTGGTCCTCAACCTTTCTGGCACCACAGACTGGTTTCATGGAAGACAATTTTTCCACAGATGGTAAGTGAGGGGCCCAGGGAAGTGGGGCCTGTAGGAGGAGGCGGAGCTCAGGCTGTGATGCGTGGCCCTGTTTTCCTAACAAGCCATGGACCAGCACTGGGCCGTGGCCCCGGGGTTGTGGACTGCAGTGATAGAAGATTTTCATCATTTCAGAAAGTTATATTCGACAGTGCTATTCTCAAAACAACCGTATGAGGTAGAATCATTTTATTAATGATGAAACTAGGCTAGAGAGGCTAAGCAATTAGCCTGAGCTCTAAATGCAGAGCTAGTATTAATAACACACCAGGACTGATACTAAATCTGCTTTGAAATTTTAGTTTCAAAAATAAATGGTACAAATACCAAATAGGACAAATAGGACCAATTTCTAAATGAAAGTAAATATAATAGTATGGTAAAGTAATTTAAAATCAGTTTTTCAGTTTGTAAACTTTTAGAGAAATGGAATTTATATAGCTTTTTGATCCTGTACAGCTTCCATGTGGAAAACAAAATATATGGTTGACAGGTAAAAGGAAGTGACCTTAGAAAAAGAAACTTAAAATCAACTAAAACGTTTCCTCTACAACTAAAATATATTTTAAATGATTACCTTAAATATAATATAGCTGTACATAAAATAGCCTAAGAAAAAGACAGATTTTTACATCACCTGCATCTAAAATGTATTTCCAGTATTGATCATTTGCTAAGCAAATTACTTCCAAGGACATGACAGCCATCATCCTTCGTTTATAGCTTTCACACTGCAACATTTCTGGTCAGTATTCAACAGAAAAACACAAGCTGTAATTTACACAAAAGGCAGTGGGATGATTGATTCTGTTTTTGTATGGGTCAGGTGAAACCAAGGGTTGAGGTTACCACCATCACTACGAACTGTATGCATTAAATTCCATTTTGTACATGGTCCTGTGTGAGGTGCTGAACAGATTATATATGCCCATGATCTTTGAGGTTTATAGTAGATATAATTAGTGGGGAAAAATCCTGAAACTCTTTATCTTTGGTCTGAATGGCTTAGATTGGTTGGTCACATAGTTTAAATTCACTTAGAAAATAGTACATCTCTCTCTTGCCTAAAATCAGCTGTTAAATAAAAAGTGAGTATGGGTTTTTAAGAATGGCAAAGTAAACTACATTACTATCAGTAAAAATTTAATATCCATTAAATTAGATGAGGCTTTATATCTTTCCTGAATAGGAAGAAGATACTTTAAAAAAATCTTGAATTAACTTGTACTCCAGAAAGAAGATAATACAAATATACATGCTTCTAAACAATGTCTATGGTGCGAGAACAAACATATAGCTACATCTTTTCCTCATCTTTTTAGCCACTCCATTACCAAATCTGTCCTGATTCTACCTTGACTAGGTCACTCCATGGAGCTCTCTTAAAATTGACATACAGTACTCAGAATATATTCCCAGTACCTAATAAATTCTAAGATCAGGTATTGAGCCAGTTTGAAACCAAATATTCAGACTTCTTGGATCAGTAGAATAGAGTTGAAAATCTTAACGTGTATCTTATCCCATCCCAAAATGACTTGTTGGGTACCTTACCAGAATCCAGGTAAAGCAAAAAAAAAAAAAAAAGTAAAATGAACAATAAACATACAAATATTATTCACAGCTGAGCACTGTAGTATACTATAGTTGTGTCTCATTTCTTATTTTTTTTCCCTGGAGGTAATAAGTTCCTTATTTTACAGTAGTCCCCCCTTGTCCATAGGGGATATTTTCCCCTATGGATGCTTGGAACTGCAGATAGTACTGAACTCTATATGTATTAATACTATATTTTTTCCTATATAGATGCTCCTTGACTTATGATGGGGTTATGTCCTGAGAAACCCATTGTAAGTTGAAAATATTTTTGATTGAAAATGCATTTAATACACCTAACCTGCCAAACAGCATAGCTTAGCCTAGCCCACCTTAAAAGTGCTCAGAACACTTTGCCCTTCAGTAGGGCAAAATCATCTAACACAAAGCCTATTTTATAGTAGAGTGAACATCTCATGTAATTTACTGAATACTGTACTGACAGTGAAAAACAGAATGGTTAAATGGGGACTCGAAGTATAGTTTCTACTGAATATGTATCACTTTCACACCATTGTAAAGTCAAAACTGTAAGTCAAACCAGACCGTCTGCCATCTGAACATCCATACCTATAATATAGTTTAATTTATAAATTAGAAATAGTAAGATATTAACAATAATAATAAAATAGAATTATAACAATAAACTATAATAAAAGTTATGTGAATATGCTCTCTCTCTCTTCCTTTTCCCCTTTCTTCCTTTCTCCTGCCCTTCTGCAAGGTGTCTTATTGTATTGTATTGTAGATAACTGAGACCAGGAAAAAACCATGGATAAGGAGGGACTACAGTATTTCATCTGCTTAGTTTGCATACTTATTGATAATTCCTCCCTTCTTTTTCCTGTAGGCTGGGTGCACAGTTCCATTCTGGAACTTCCCCTTGCTATCCTCCATGAACCTCTCCTTGCTTTTCTCTTGGGTCAGACTCCCAGTTTCCTCTCCCTTCTATTTGTTGGGAAGAAGTACAGCCTTGGCATCTTTCAGTCTTTCCTGGTTGGACTCTGAGAAGAGCACTCCTGACTGGCACTGCCAGTTCTCAAGCCTTTTGAAGATTTTATGGTGTGAGTCCAAGGGGTTCTGAGTTTTCTCGCCATTGGTTTGGAATGGTTTTCTCTGGTCTGCTAAGTCCTAAGACTTGCCTATCTGTTTCTGTCTTCTAATATTTTATCGCTGTTGTATCTTTTCCTGTTTTCCTTTGAATGCTGATCTGCTGCTGGTATTATTATTATTATTTAATCTCCGTGTAATTTTAGTTAGGTCTTGGAGAGAGTAAAATTAGATGTGTACATTCAATTGGCCTAGTACCTTATTTCTAGCTGGACTGAATACAAATTTGAAAAAAAAAATCTCAACAGGATTTTTTACAAAACATTTATCAAAATATAAGAAAACATTTTGCTGAATTTATCTCTAAAATTAAGAGGCAAGGAATAAATTGGAGGGAATACTTAAAATTTCCTCCCCCTTTCTTTTTTTTTAGTTTTTGAATTCAAATTCACTTTTTTGATAGAGGAGAAGATGGTTGAACTTTTGGAGAAAATTAGAAAATAAAAATAAATATAATTGTGTAAAAGATAGCCTGTTTGGGAAACAGAAGTTTGATTTTAACTTAGAAATAAAACTACCTTTGCACACATAAAAAATACAGCTCTTTATTATTTGTATTTCTATTTCTGGTTTTAACTCATGAAATGTTTATTTCATTATTCTTTAAATGTTTAAAATATGATGCATGTATTATTTTACTTGCTCTATTTCAGAGTATCAATAATTAAACCAGATAATAATCAGAACATTTATTTACAAAGAGAGTATGTGTTCTGTACTTACCTACCAAAGTTTTCCAAACTGGGAGTTCAGGAATATTTAACTCTATTATATGCTTGAGAATCTCTGTGTGAAAGGTTAACACTGATAAATGGATTATATTATTTCCTTTATTATCTGTTTTTCTCCAGTTAGCACCAAGAGAAAACAGGTACTGAATAGTGTCCAGTGCTCCTGAAGTGGCAGCGAGTAACAGCGGAGTACACTGATTCCTAAAAATCAAGGAACATACTATAATAATTAAGCACACTATAATGTCAAATTTACGTTTTATAAAACTGTTCAAACTGCTATTGGAGGAAGTCTTATTTATACCACCACCTTCTTTTATGTATTCTCATCTTCTATGTTCCACGTGTAAATAGGTTTACTCCCTTGCCTTGCTGTCCTTAGTATTAGTCCCTGCCCTCTTTCCCAGCTTAATTATCATGCCTTATAATTTTTTGGAACACAAAGTTCTTAGAATACACTACCCTATCTTATTCTTACAACAATGATATTAGTAAAGGAAAAAATAAGGCAAGTATTATCAGCCCATTTTACAAACGATGAAACTGAGGCTCAGGCAGTAATCAAATGCATTTTTTCACATTTCACATCTAATTTTCAAATCCCAGCTTCCTCATTGTGGTAGAAGCTAATAGTTTTTCTCAAAAACCTACTATCTGCTTCTTAAATAGTGAAGATCTTTTGGTTGGGCACATGGCTATCCAGCTCAAGAGTTCCCAGCTTTCCCTATAGACAGGTGTGGCCACACAACCAAGTTTGACCAATGGGATGTTAGTGGAAGTTACATGGGCAACTCCCTAAAGAGAAAGAAATGTGCCAATACTTCTTTTCTCTCTTCTCATGGCTAGAATGCAGGAATGATTTAAAAAAAAAAAAAAAAAAAGCAAGAGTTACCATTTTGTACATAACATGGAAGCCACATTTTAAGGAACAACAAGAGGAAGACGGTGTCCCTCAAACTGTCAGGCTATTATGCTAGCCCTAGACCACTGAATAATAATGGACAGGTTATTTGAAGACTTAGAAAAATTTGAATGAAAGTATGCCTAAATTAAGTTGAGAGATTCAAAATAATAACCTGGTCTTTAGATTTCTAGCCAAGAGTGATTACGCCTCTACCCTAAAGGCTGGTTCTCAGCTAAACTGTGAAACAAAAGATTGTCTGTGATCTTTTAAATTGCAAAGTTGTTTTTTTTTTTTTTTTCCTTTTCATGTATTTCTCTTCCAGATACCACTAGATATTTCTCTTGTTATCCAAAGTCTATCCACTTTGGTCTGGAGCCATAGGGCTGCCTCCTGGTTGTGGAGAGTCCAATTTAGAGCAACTTTCTCCTGCCTAACCCTCAGGCTTCTTGCAGGGCACTAAGTAATTAAAGCAATTAACCTGATAAACTAATCTGTGGAACCATATTGGGACAAGGTTAGGAAAAACTCCCTCAGGATTACTCCTTATTCTTCCAGAAAACAGGAATAGGTTGATAGAAGCTCTCATCTTTATAAATTCTACAGATAAGAGGTAGGAGAAGGCAGTCACCGGAAAGGAAAGCAGAATAAGCTTTAGATACCTTTCAAATCACCCATACCAACCATGCCTTTTAGTGTCAGTGTGTGGGGCAAGCCATGAAAAGCAGAAATTTATGTTCTTATAAATGCTTAATAACTTACTCAGCTGTTGCCTCAGCTTCTAGCAAACTGGGATCCTTCCTATAGAGAGCAATAATGATGCAGATGTTGTCATAGAAAGCAGCAAAGTGAATTGGCATCCAGCCTCTTTTTTCAGAAAGCGTGCAGTCAGCTTTGAAACAGAGTAGACAGACAGTTGTTTCTAATGAGCAAGCCTGTGCGGCCAAGTGTAGAGGTGTTGGACCTAGAATGGATGGACAGTTACTTTAGTGGTCAAAGAACTAACATTCCTAAAAAATACGCTTTTTTGGTCCCCAACCACAGAGTTTGGTATTGTATGATATAAAATCCCTAAAATATCACTAAAAGGGATTAATTTAGGCAATCTTATATTTCTTTATTTAACTTGGGATATCTGACCATTAAAAATCCACACTACTTTATAAGCAAAGAAGAATAAATAATATTGAAAATATTAAATATTTGAACATTTAAGTCAATGTGTAAAACAGTCTTGTGATAAACTATTTCTTGCTTAAATTATTTTTCGCTTTATTAAAACGTTTTGTAGTAGGAGATAAGATCCTTTGAAATTGAAAAAAAAATGTTCACAAAAGGCCCCCATGCCACTAAATCCAGTGGGCATTTTTCAATTTTCTTCTTACTTGCCACTCAACAGTATTTTACACCACTTCTTCCTATTTAAAATAGATTCTTCTCTTGCCTTTTGTGACATCACACTCCCAGTTTTTATCCTTCCTTACTGGCTACTCCTTTGAGACCTTCTCACTGTCTTGATATCTAAATGAGCCTTATGGCTCTATCTTGGGCCTTTTTCTCTTCTCAGTGGCTTCACTTACCATCTATAAATTGATGACCTCCCAGGATTATGCCTCTAGATCTAATTTCTTCTCTGATCTCTAGACCTACACTTTAGATTTACTGTATTCAAAATTGAACTCCTATCTTCCCCTCCAAGCCTAGTCTTCTTTCATTGCTCTCTAAATCAGTGAAAGATATGATTCAGCCAGCTCTACAAACCAGAAACCTGAAAGACTCCTTGGCACCCCCCTCTCATTTCCATCTCCATAACCAGTCCATTGCCAAGTCTAAATGTCTCTGGAATCTATCTCTACTGCCACCATCACCTTAATCCAAGCCATAATTGCTTCCAATTGATATCCCCACTTTGTCTTGCCCTTACTCAATCCATTTTTTCAAAATGTAAATCTGATCTTTTCATCTCTTTGCTTAAAACTCTTAAGTGGCATCTCAAGGCCATCTGATTATGAAGAACAGTGACAGGATCCACCAGCTCCAACTTAACTTGGATGACCAGTTACAACTATCTTCCTCGCTCACCAGCCTCAAAGAAACACATGTGCCTTATTCTCTTCAGGCTGGCTTTTTTCTAGCCCCCCAAATCACATATCTTTGGCTGCCCAGGAAAGTATTGGTTGATGCCTGTCATCCTGGCATAATTACTAATAGTGCCCCTTTCACTTTCAAGTCTCCCTGATTTGGATGATGAATTGTCTGGTCACCCTGTGCTATTCCTGCTCTCTGACACCTGCTTTCTCCTAAACAACTCTTCTCTTACCAGGATGTGGTTAAGTCTTATTCATTCTTCAACTTAAATGGTATTTCCTCAGGTATTTCCTTAAATGGTATTTCCACTGTTTTCATTAAATCTCTCTCAAATCAGAAACTTCCAATGGTCTCCTGCCTGCTTAGTAGTCCAATCTTTATATTATGGCCTTTGATAATTTATAAAATCTGACCCAAATCTACTTATTTAAAATTATTGCTTAGCTTTCTAGTTTCTGGCTTGGCATGTAAAGAGCTTAGAAGTCACTACTTTATCCTAACAAGTAAAAAGCTGAACCAACTAAAAAAATCAACAATGTTTCTTAGATTCACCAGAGAAGTAAGGTCACAGGGCAAACTGATGTCCTCAAAATTGGAGAGACAGACTGAGAGAATCCTAACTTACTAGATCAGAAACCCACAAGCAGAAACTTCTTCAGGAACCAGCACTGGGGTAGGAAAACCTTAACCATAATTGATAAATTGCTGAAACCTCAGTGTGGATAAACATGAGAGTTAAAAACTCTAGAGGGAACCATCATAGTGGTGGGGGCCCCTGCTGTCATATGTTTTATCGCCAGGAGCTCTATCAGGTCCTCACAGAGAATATTGGAGAAAAATCACCTCATGCTTCCAGCAGGGGGAGGGAAAAAGGAATCATTTTGAAATATTCCACAGCATTCTTTTCTTCTTAACAAGGCCTGCCCTCAGGAGAAACTATTTTACTACAGCCTAACTTGCTGGGGTTTTATCATAGGCTAAACTACCTAGAGAAAGGAAATAACCAACTCCATCCCCCTCTAGCCAACCTGCTCCACCTAAGGAACAAGGCAGGAGACTGAGAAACATTGGTAAAGTTCAAGGTTCAGGGGCACAGGCTCACTTAATCATGAGACTATAGAATGCTTCCTTCCCCATACCTTACCGCTACATTACTATTACCTATTTACTGCAGTTCCTTTTACCCAGTACATCATGTCTGGCTATCAAGAAAATTACAAGGCATATTAAAAAGGATAAGACTCAGTTTGAAGAGACAGAGCAAGCATCAGAAACAGACATGGCAAAGATGTTAGAATGATCAGACAGGGAATTTAAAACAACTGTGATTAATATACTAGAGATTCTAATGGGTAAAGTAGACAGCATGCAAGAACAGATGGGTAATGGAAGCAGAAAGAGGGAAATCCTAAGAAAGAACCAAAAAGCAATGCTAGAGACAAAAAAAACCCTAAAAGAAATAAAGAATGCCTTTGATGGGCTTATAAGGAGACTGGAAACAGCTGAGGAAAAAATCTCTGAGCTTGAAGATATATTAATATCAATAGAAAGCTCCCAAACTTAAGAGCAAAGAACACAAAGAGTGAAAACAAAAACAAAAGAACAGTAGAAGAAAGAGAGAAATGAACAGATGAAATATGTGAAACAAAATGAGAATTTCCCCAAATTAATGTCACTGAGGAAAAAATAAAATGCTAAGCTCCCCAAATGACTGAATGGACCCCCTCTTGGCTAAGGGGATCCCAGAGAAATCTTAAAACTGAGTTCCTGGCCATGATGGGATGGGAGGTCAGACATGCCTCATTATACCTCCTCCTTCATTAACAGCTCTCAGAAACCAATGTAGTGATTGTTCCTCCCTTTTTCATATGACAACTGACTAACACTCCTTCCTGATAAGAGAACATCAACCATGAAGTGGCTCTGACCAGTCTACAGAGGCTATGCAGAGAGGATTTTTGTGCCCTCTGCTTCACCTTTTGAAGTTAGAGGGTTGAAAACTCCACCCTTGGACCATGTTAGTGCCTCCCTTTTTTGTACATATGACCCATGAAGGGGCATCAAGCTCAAATGAGTATGCACATGTTTCTCCTTTCATAAATATTCATGACTCCTCCTATAGTTTGTTGAATATGTATATTTGACCACCCTGCCCAGCATAAATTCCTATTCCTACTGCCTTTTCCTTTAAGTACACCCTCTCTGCTTCTGCCCAAGGCTATTGCTTCCCAGCCTGTAAGATGGCCAGCCTGCAGGCTACAATACTTTATGAGAAATTAAGCTCTCCTTTCCAAATTTATGAACCTCGCCATTTCTTCAGTTGACATCACATATCAAATCACAGATCCAGGAATCTCAGAGAATATCAAGCAAAATAAATGCCAAAAAAAAAAAAAAACCTACACCTAGGAGTATCATTTTTTCAAACTACAGAAAATCAAAGATAAAGAAAGTAATACTGAAAGAAGCCAGAAGAAAATAGACCTTACTTATAGAAAACCAAAGATAAGAATTATATTCAACTTCTCTCTAGAAACCATGCAAGCAAGAAGAGGGTGAAGTAAAATATTTAAAGTGTTGAGAAAAGGAAACCGCCAACCTAGAATTCTGTATTCTGTAAAATTATCCTTCAAAAATAAAGGAGGAATAAAGTCTTTCTCAGACAAAAATTGAGGGAATTTGATGCCAATAGACCTGCCTTGCAAGACATGTTAAAAGAAGTTGTTCAAAGAGAAGAAAAATATATAGGTCAGAAACTTAGATAAACATAAAGGAAGGAAGAGCATCAGGGAATGAAAAAAAAAAATGAAGGTAAAGTACAAATTTTTCTTTTCTTAACTAAGCTAATAGATAACAGTTTATTCAATTTTTTCCCTGCTACCCAAAGGCAAAATATGGTAGATATTAATTCAATATATGAATAATTGCTTTAAATGTCAATGGTCTAGGCACACCAATTAAAAGAAATATTACCAGAATGAATCAAAAAACAAGATCCGATTATGTGTTGTCTACAAGAAATTCACTTTAAATACAAAAACACATAGATTAACAGTAAAGGGATGGAGAAAGACATATCATGCTAACTCTAATCAAACAAAGCAGGACTGGTTATATTAATTTCAGACAGAGTAGATTTCAGAGCAAGAAAAGTTATCAGAAATAAATAAGGACTTTACACAATGACAAAGAAAGGGTCAATACTCCCAGAAGATATAACAATCCTTAATGTATATGTGTCTAATAACAGAGTCAGAATATGTGAGGCAAAAACTGACAGAACGGCAAGACTATCATGATGAATTAATAAAGAGATGAATCCACTATCATAGTTGGAGGCTTTAACACTCCTATATCAGAAACAAACAGATGCAGCAGACAGAAAATCAGTAAGGATATAGCTGAACTCATCAGAACATTCACTCAACTGGATTTAACTAACATCTATGGACTATTTCTTCCAACAACTGCATATTACACATTCTTATCAAGCTCAAATGGAATATTCATCAAGACAGACCATATTATGGAACATAAAACATACCTTAACAAATTGAAAAGAACAGAAATCATATAATGTCTGTTCCCAGACCACAAGGTAATAAAACTGGAAATCAGTAACAGAAAGATAGCTGTAAAATCTCTAAATACTTGGAGATTAAACAACCCACATCTAAATAACACATGGGTCTCAATATAAATTTTAAAAATATCTTGAACTAAATGAGAATGAAAACACAACTTATCAAATTTTTTGAGATGCAGCAAAAGCAGTACTTAGAGAGAAATTTATAGCACTGAATGAATATATTTGAAAAGAAAAAAGATCTCAAACCAGTCATCTAAGCTTCTACCTTAGAAAACTAAAAACAAAAGAAAAAATTAGATCAAAGTAAGCAGAAGAGAAGAAATAATAACAATGAAGTTGAAAACAAGAAATCAGTGGAGAAAATCAACAAAACTAAAAGTTCTTTGAAAAGATCAATAAAATTGATAAGCCTCTATCCAGGCTAACTAAGAACAAAAGAGAAAAACCAAATAACTAATATCAGAAATGAAAGAGGGAACAGCTTTCACTACAGATTTTATGAACATAAAAAGGATAATAAAGGAATATCATGAACTACTCTATGCACACAAATTTGATAACCTAGATGACCTGGACCAATTCCTTGAGAGACATAATCTACCAAATTCACAAAAGAGGAAATAGACAATCCCTATTGGGGGCTTATATATATTTTTAAAATTTAAATCAATAATTAATAACCTTCTAAAACAAAAAGCACCAGACCCAGATGGGTCCACTGGTGAAATCTACCAAATATTTAAGAAATTATAGCAATTCTCTACAATCTTTTCCAGAAGACAAAAGCAGAGAGAATTCTTCATAACTCATTTTATGATACCAGAAATATCTTAATATCTAATCCAGACAAAAAAATTATAAGAAAAGAAAACTATAGATTACTATGTCTCATGGATGTAGATGTAAACATCCTCAACAAAATATTAGCAAGTTGAATCCAACAATACATAAAAAGAATTATCCACGAGGACCAAGTGGGATTCATTCCAGATATGCAAGGCTAGTTCAACATTCAAAATTCAATTAATATAATCCATCACATTAATAGGCTTAAGAAGAAAAATCACATGCCAAAATAATAGATGCAGAAAAAGCATTTGATGAAATTCAACACCCATTCATAAGAATGTTCAGCAAACAAGGAATAGAGGGGTATTTCTCAACTTGATAAAGAACATCTACAAAAAACCTACAACTAACATCATCATATCAAATGGTGCAAAATTCAAAGCTTTCCCTAATGGGATCAGATTAAGGTAAATAGGTCACCTCTTTGCATTGCTTTTCAACATTGTACTGAAAGTCAAAAACCATCTTCCATAGTTTGAATATTTTTTCCTCTCCAAAAATTCAGGTGTTGGAAAACTAATCCCCAATGCAACAGTATTGGGAGAGGGACCTTTTGGGAGGTGTTTAGGTCATGAAGGCTTATGAATGGATTAATTATAAGAAGAGTTTGCAGGAGTGGATTCACTCTCTCCTGCCCTTCTACCTTCTGCCATGTGAGGATGCAGTAAGAAGGCCCACACTAGGTGCTGATGCCTTGATCTAGGACTTCCCAGCCTCCAGAACTGTGAGAGAATGAATTTCTGTTCTTCATAAATTACACAGTCTATGGTTTTCATTATACTGGCACAAAACTAAGACAATATCTAATGCAATAAGACAATAAAAGGAAATAAAAGACATACAGATTGGTAAGGAAGAAATAAAACTGTTTTTGTTTGCAGATAACATGATCATCTATATAGGAAATCCAAAAGAACCAACAAAAAAATTAATAAGTTATTATAGCAAGTTTGAAGGATACAAGGTTAGTATACAAAAGTCAATTGCTTTTCTATATATGAGTAATGAACAAATATAATTTGAATTTAAAAACATATTGCCATTTATATTAGCACCCCATGCCCAAAGAAATACTTAGGTCTAAATCTAACAAAGTATGTATAACATATATGTAAAGAAAACTATAAATTTCTGATGAAAGTCATCAAAGAATACCTAAATAAATGGGAGATACTTCATGTTTATGGATAGAAAGACTCAATATTGTCAAGATGTCAGTTCTTCCCAATTTGATCTATACATTCAATGCAATCCCAATCAAAATCCCAGCAAGTTATTTTGTGGATATTAACAAACTAATTCTAAAGTTTCTATGAAGATGCAAAAGACTCAGAATAACAAATTCAATATTAAAGGAAAACAAAGTTGAAGAACTGATACTACCTGACTTCAAGCCTTACTGTAAAGCTATAGTAGTCAAGATAGTAGGGAACTCTTGAAAGAACAGACAAATCAAACAGATTACAAAGCCCTGAAATAGCCCCATATAAATACAGTCAACTGATTTTTGACAAAGGAACAAAGGTAATACAATGGAGCAAAGATGGTCTTTTCAACAAATGATGCTGGAACAACTGGACATCTACAGGCAAAGAAAAGTGAATCTAGACACAGATCTTACACCCTCCACAAAAATTAACTCAAAATGGATCACAGACCTAAATGTAAAATATAAAACGATTATACTCCTAAAAGATAACATAGGAGAAAGTCTGGATGACCTTGAGTTTGGCAATTATTTTTAGATACAACACCAAAGCTCTGATCCCTTACAAAAAGAATTGATGAGCTGGACTTTATTAAAATTAAAAACTTCTGTTCTGTAGAACAATGCCAAGAGAATGAAAAGACAAGCTACAAACTAGAAGAAAAAATATTTGCAAAATACATATCTGACTGTTATCTAAAATATTCAAAGAATTCTTAAAACACAACAATAAGAAGATGAACAGCAATTAAAAAATGGGCAAAAGATCTGAACCAACATCTCACCAAAGAGGATATACAGATGGGAAGTAAACATATGAAAAGATGTTCAACATCACACGTCATTAGGGAATCGCGAATTGAAACAATAAGATACCTTTACACATCTATTAGAATTGCCAAAATTCAAAACACTGACAATACCAAATGCTGGCCTGGATATGAAGCAACAGGAACACTCATTCATTGCTGGTGGAAATTCAAAATGGTACAGCTATTTTGGAAGACAGTTTGGTAGCTTCTTAAAACACTAAACATACTTTTAGCATATGATCTAGTAATCACACGCCTTGGTATTTATCCAAAGGAGATGAAAATTTATGTCTGCAAATATAACTTTCACATGGATGTTTATAGCAGCTTTATTCATAACTGCTAAAATTTGGAAGCAATCAAGATGTCCTTCAATAGGTGAATTGATAAATAATCTGTGGTGCATCCATACAACAGAATATTATTCAGCACTAAAAAGAAATGACACATCAAGCCATGAGAAGACACAGGGGCAATTTAAATGCATATTACTAAGTGAAAGGAGCCAGTTTGAAAAGGCTACATACTATATGACTCCAACTATATGACATTCTGAAAAAGGCAAATTTATGGCAGCATTACTCAAATGGTGGTAGTATTCACCAGGGATTCAGGGCTGGGGGGAGGTAGACCCACATCTGAGGTATGTGGTGAGCATTGTGGAGTGGAAGGGCATACCTCTTACCCTTCCTAGGGAAAGGCAAAGATATAAAATGTAACCAAAATGTTAAAAAAAAACCCAACATTTATTGGGTGTGGGGCAGGTGGGAGGAGGGAGGAGGGGATGGGTATATACGTACATAATGAGTGCGATGCGCACCACCTGGGGAATGGACATGCTTGAAGCTCTGACTCGAGGGGTGAGGGGAGGCAAGGGCAATATATGTAACCTTAAAAACATTTGTACCCCCATAATATGCTGAAATAAAAAAAAAAGTCAGTTGCCAGGGGTTGGGAGG
The DNA here is from genome assembly GCA_963574435.1 of Cheirogaleus major. Taxonomy (NCBI): domain Eukaryota; kingdom Metazoa; phylum Chordata; class Mammalia; order Primates; family Cheirogaleidae; genus Cheirogaleus; species Cheirogaleus major. The sequence goes on from CAUYPO010133025.1 coordinate 26,174, forward strand.
GAGAGAGAGATGAATAGGTGGAGCACAGAGGATTTTTAGGGCAGCAAAACTATTATATATGATACTACAATGGTGGATACATGTCCTTAAGCATTTGTCAAAACTCATAGAATCCATAACACCAAGAATGAACTCTCAGATAAACTATGGACTTTGGGTGATAATGTGTCAACACAGGTTCATCAACTGTAATAACTGTACCACCTTGGTGGGGGAGGCTATACATGTGTGGGAGCAGAAGGTATACGGGAACTCACTGTACTTGCAGCACAATTTTACTGTGAACCTAAAACTACTTAAAAAATAAAGTTTATTCATTAAAAAGAAAAAGCCACACACACACACAAACTATTTAGTTTTCTTCAGTAGGAACTTTCTGCCCCTAGCAGGCTAAATCCTAGTCATCATCAGCAGGCCTCAGTGTTATTTACAGACTCTAGGTCTTTGCTCTTACTCTTCCATTTGGCAGAAATGTCATCTTCCTTTCTTTTTCCTTACCTAAATACTATCCCAACTTCAGGGTCTAACTTAAGTCTCACTTCTTCACAAGGCCTTTGGAGTCTCTCCAGCATATGGCCAAAATATGTCAAAGGGAAGCTGAGTTTAGCTATGATTATGTTTGTGAGAGAGAGAGAGAGAGACAGACAGATAGACAGACAAGTAGGTAAAGGTATGTGTCAGCACATGCATAGTCAGGAGTGACAGTGGGGTATGCTAGATCAGGGTTGGAACCTGAAAATCTGCTGAGTGTTGGGGGATCAAGTTAGCCATGAGTTTGAAATGGAACAGAGTCAGGCTAGCACTCTTTAATAGAGAGAGCAGGCCTGGCAGGGAGGGTGAGAATATGGGTGGTCAGACAGGAAGATGGACAAACATATGGTCAGTAAGTTGAGTCTGAAACAGAAAGACAAGAGAGGGATGAGTTAAGAGTTGAACCAAAATCAGATGAAATGGCAAAAATTCCATCCAGCCAGGCAAGCCACGTGGTCACAGTCTGTAACATTTAGCTTGTCAGTGAGATTTCTGAGTAGTCCCAACCAATGCTGGTTCATCTCAATCAATGAAAAGCAATTAGCTGCCCTCAGTTGGAAAAAGATGTCAAAATTACCTGAAGAGTTTTTTAAAAATCACATCAGGATCCCCACTGATACCTCTCCCTCTCCTGTCTAACTCCTTCCAAAAAAATATTTAACCTAGGGGCAGGAATACCATTCTTCTATCTCTCTCTTATTACTTTTAAGTGTGCTTAATAGAAAGGCAGAATCTTGGCTCCCACCACAGTCCCCCTGAATCACAATCTGCATTTTAACAAGATCCTGGGGTGATTCCTATGTACAACAAAGAATTATCCAGCCCACAATGTCAATAGTGGTGAGGATAAGGTATGCTAGAATCAGGAAAGTTCTGGAGGGTTTTATATAGTCTGAAGAAACTATTCTCTGATTGAGAATCCTAGTCTAGGGAGAAGATGCTCTCCTGGGACCTGAAAGCCATATTTATCTCCCTTTTCTCTGAATTTCCATAGTACATTAATGCATATTAATTAATGCCAATGGTTACCAAATGTTACCCTGTATTCAATCGCCCCACAATCATTCAGCAAATATTTCCTGAGCACCTACGAAGGCCAAGCATTATTCTGGGGGGGGGCGGTAGGGAACTGTGGCTAACAAAATAGACCATATTCTTGTCCTTTATGGAACTTACATTCAAGTGAGGGAAACACAATAAATAAATAAATATTATATAAAGTAGCCATAAGTGATACTTAGAAAAAGAAAAAGAGAGAGAGAGCGAGAGAGCACAATGCAGGAGGCACACTCCTGTTACTCAACGAGAAATTTCTACAGGGTAGCTGGGCCAGGTAAGCTTCTTTTTTCCCCTCTGGGTCCACTCACGTCCTTTTACCACACTGCTTCTTACCCCTGAAGATTTAGCAACCCCTGTCCTCTGGCCTCTTGTCAGTATCTGCCTCAGGAGAGCCCTGACAGGAGATTGGAAGAGGGGGAAGAGTGAGGTCAGGTCCCCTCTCTGAGGTCATTTCAGGTTTGCGTTCCTCCACTGATAAAGGCGGCCAGGTTGAATAACTACCCTGCCTCCCCCTCAACCCCCATTCAGAATTTTGTAAGTACTTTCTTTAAAAATAAACCCTCTCTGAATTATCTTATATAGAATATGTAGTATAGCCTCTTACATATAGATATGGAAAGTGTAATCTCTTAAAATTTTTCTGTTTTTCTCCATATCCGATATTTAGGTCAAATCTATTACCTCAGTCAAAAATGACTCGTTCCTCAGACCTCACAGATTGTTACTGCCACTAGATGGCAGCGTATCTAAATTACATTATTAATAACTGCTTTTTTTTTTTTAAGGTATAAAAACAACTTTTGGGCCTGACTTTATGACAGCATATATCACAGTTAACAAACAGTGAGGTACCCCCAAGAGTTAAGAATAATATCAATAAATTAATCACGGGTAGAAAAAATTTATACTTCAAAACGAATACAAAACATTATGCAACATTCTCATGTGACAACATTTTGGAGATTATATACTGTAAGAAAAGTTTTAATGTATGTAATAATCTTTTAAAATGCACCAAATATTTTACTTATATCTTACCATTTCTTTCTTTTTTCATGTCCACTTTGGATGAGTCTATTTTAAAAGGAAATACACATAGAAGCATGATTATTAATATATAGCTTTCTAAATTAGCCAAAAAACTCATATGAATAAGATCAAAATGACTATATTTAGCTATAGATGACAACATTACATCAAACAGTATTAATCCATATTTAATATAGTCAAGCCATCTGGGCATGTCACATGCACCTGACAATGCATAAAAGCAGACCTGGAAACTGCCCCTCAGGTGGCTGGTCAAAACTCACAGGTGGGACAATTTTTTGTTGGTTAAGCAATAACACTGCCAGTAGAGTTATATATTTTCCATACTTCAAAATATACCCAATATCAGCAAATGTGAAATCCAAGCAGAGGATGAATGACTTTCATTTACTGAAGTGTTTTTCACACTAAAGAAGGCTTAAAGATAATGTACCTTTAAATAATAGGCTACAGATTGCATTTAAATGTGACTGAATTGTGCCCTATTTTGTATTATTATTTTGTAGGTTCATTTGATATTGAATGTTTTAATTGAGTTATAGAAGAATCTCAATATCAAAACATTTCCATCGTACTGACAGAGTAGAGAGTTTATTGGTACTCAGGATTAAAGCACGACATTTTGTTTTGCTACCTGCAAAAATTTAACACAGCTTATTAAGATAGCTGACCTCATTGAAATATAAAATCACCATTTCGGAGCCAGGTGGGGTGGCTCATGCCTGTAATCCTAGCACTCTGGGAGGCCAAGGCAGGAGGATCGTTTGAGCTCAGGAGTTCGAGACCAGCCTGAGCAAGAGTGAGACCTCGTCTCTACTAAAAATAGAAAGAAATTAGCTGGACAACTAAAAATATATAGAAAAAATTGGCCTGGCATGGTGTCATATGCCTGTAGTCCCAGCTACTTGGGAGGCTGAGGCAGGAGGATCGCTTAAGCCCAGGAGTTTGAGGTTACTGTGAGCTAGGCTGATGCCACGGCACTCTAGCCTGGGCAACAGAACGAGACTCTGTCTTAAAAAAAAAAAAAAATTGCCATTTCTTATTGCCAATGTTGTTATATTGGCTATTTCTGACAATTTATCTCTATTTCCCTTTTCAGTTATGGAGGACCACCACTTTTACTTTCAACTTTTTTATTTTTTATACTAGTTAAGCTTATTTTGATAAATATAAAAGTATGTATGCATATTTAATAATCAGCAAAAATGTCTTTTTAAAGTTTAAACTAGGTTAACTTTGAAGGGCCTATTAATCCTAAAATGCGTTAGTATAAAGAATGTTTTTATTATTAAATATAACTATATATAATATGAAGAAACTATTCCCTGTTTGGAAACCCTGATGTAAGGAATGGCTGTTCTCCTGGGACATGACAATCATATTTATCTCTCTTCTTTGAATTTCTGTAGTATATCAGTATATTTTATTTATGCCAGTGCTTATGAAATGATATCCTGCATTTACCTACCCATGCATTCACTCGACAAATATTTTCCAAGCATTCACCAAGCCAGGCTTCCTTCTGGACACTAAGATACTATGGCAAATAAAGCAGACCAAATCTTTGCCCTCTTTTAGAGCTTATATTCAAGTGAGGGAGACACAAGAAGCAAATATAATACTACATAAGCTAGCAATGAGCAATACTTAGAAAATTGAAAGGAGCCTTTCTTAGATAAATGAAACAAAAACTTCAACTTTGCTCTGGTTAAAAATACCAAATTTTAACCTTGCTCTAACTTCGACATGCATTCTTAATGCTGAATAAGGTATAAGTAAAAGAAAAACATTTTAGGTTTAAAAACTTTATGGTACCTTGGTTGAACATAATAAAGCGTCTTTGGTTGACATTGAAGTTAGCATTGCACAGTTGACATATGATAGAAACTCTGTTGTGAAGAGCAGCATGATGGAAAATAGTATAACCTGCTTCATCTGAAACATTGATTGTCGAGCTTGAGGTTTTACGACTAAATGTATGGAAAACAGCAGTTAACCCTCTTTCAACTGCAGACTTCATACCAAATGGGATACTCTAAAATTATTAAGAAGGCCAGAATTAGTTTTTCGAAATACACTTAAAGTTTGGTTTAAGGGGAAAAAAGGACATAAAATATATTAACAGAATCATGATTGTTGATCAATTTTAGTAGAATTTTCATAAGATCTAGGTGGAAAGTTTCTCACTGGGTAATGATTAAAGTTGTTAGAGCTATTACATAAATAAACACTGAGAACTTTAAAAAATAATTTTGGGAAGTTTTCTTCTTGTTATCTTTTTTCCTAAAATAAAAGCCTATGGAGGTCATTGGGCTCTTTCTGTTTTCTGATTTAAGAACAACCTAACTTAGAAGACTAGAAACTTGAAATATATAGCTAAAGAAATGCAGTTTGTCTTCAAAATGGAAAAGTAAAAATGTCACTGTCTTCTTTTAGACATTCTGACTACTTAACATTTAAAAAATAAACTAACAAAATTATTAAAGTTTTAAATTTGTAGACATTAAAACAAATAGAAAGTAAATACTAATTTAACCTTTGAAGTTAATGAGCTTAATTGATCAGTTCCAGAAGCTATAAATCAAGGCTTGTTGAAACAGGCGTAGAGATTTGATTCAGGGTGTTAGTTTTAATTCCCAGGACTAAAGCCTCACTCTGGCATTTACTATATGATGTGAGAAAGATCCTTAACTCTCTACACCTCAAACTTCTCATTTGTATAACAGGAGTGATAATAATAGATTTGGGACCTTAAAATAGTTTATTGATTTATAATATTGCCTAACATACAAAATAAGCAATCAAAATGTGGGGCGTGGTGACTCATGCCTGTAATTCTAGCCCTTTGGGAAGCCAAAGCAGGAGGATCACTTAAGGCGAGGAGTTTGAGAGCAGTCTTTGGCAATAGCGAGACTCCATCTCTACAAAATAATTTAAAAATTAGCTAGGGATGGTGGTGGGTGCCTGTAGTCCCAGCCTTGGGAGGCTGAGGCAGGAGGATTGCTTGAGCCCATGAGTTTCAGGTTGTAGTGTGCTATGATCCCACCACTTGCACTCTAGCTTAGGTAACAGAGTGAGACCCTGTCTCAAAAAACACACACACACATTCACACACACACAAAATAAGCAATCAATAAATATGAGCCATTATTAAGATTAATCACAATCCAGTTCATTAATAGGTTGTTTTGTACTATGCTGGAAATTTATAATCCAGAATTGTATTGCCTTTCAGCTACTAAAATGTAGAAATTTTATTTCATATTGAAGACTTTAATCTATTATTTATCCGTACAATAAAAATCTGTTTGAGACATGTCCTTATTAATAATAGATGACTTCTTGTGCCAAATTATGTGGTAGTCATTGAAATACCTTGCATTTCATAGCTTTTTTGAAACCAAATTTTTTCTTAAATTGTTCATGTAATTGAGCATCTGTTAGTGGAAGTCTTTTTACTCTCAGGTTGTTCATTATTTCATTTATGGCTCCCCACCACTGTGTCTTATATAGTTGCTGATAGAAAATTTCAAGTTCAAAATTGATCACATAGTAGCTATAAAAATAAAGAAAAAAAAAGATGTTTTTCTAACTTTAAAGTGATTTGCTACTTTTTTTCTCTATGCTGGCAAAACATGATTTTTCTATAATTAAACACAAAATAGTTTAAATTGTACCTGATTATAAATATATTAATAATATGGTTATCAACTGTTATTAATCAAGTCTTTATATAATGGATATCTTCTCTGTATTGGCCCTTTGACTGACTCTGTCCTTTCCATGCCAGTGATCTGGAGTGCTGCCTAAAAGACACTGGAAACTCTAACTCTGGCTGAAGGAGTTCTAGGTCATCTGTCTGTGTACCCACCTCTTACTCATTTAGGCTAATGATATCCACATTTGCTTTCTCGAGGGTTTACCTTGAGTCTGACCTGGAATGATGATTTGTATAATGGTTTCTTGAATTTTACTCACTGCAGCAGTGGACTAGAGAAACCCCCAACCCACCAGATCCCTGGGACACAGGTGGGGCTTGCAAGGGCTCTGACCCCTATCACTCCGGAATGGAAAAGTGGCAAAACTTTGAGTTACTCTGTTCCCTGGGGTTGCTTATCATCACAGGTAAAGGGAAATGGTACCCTTCCTCCACTCCCCACCACAAGGTGCCTTTCCCCAGGCCCAGATTTCAACAGTGAGTACCTCAGCTTCTGACCCTACCTCTGACAGTAGGAAGCCTCTGCATTTCTCCTCTAAATGTAACCATTAATTGCTGTAAATACTGTATTTCTGACAATGGTCTCCCTTACTATGGCTCTTCACTGAAGCTCGGGGACTATCAGTTTTCCTAAGAGTATAGATAAATTTGTTCCATTATACTAATTTCTGGGTAAGTTAGTGACTCTGTGCTAAGGAAACTGTGTCCATAAGCTAAGAGAGCATTTCTGGGCCCCATGGGTCAGTTACAGGAAGGTCTTAGGGAAATACTAGTATGAATTAGCCAGAGGCTAATACTCTTTTCTATGACCTTTACCTCAACTCCAATTTCCTGAATATAATAGGCCTTGCTGTATGGAGAGAGGTATGTTTGAGGACCTGCTCACATTTATTTGTGGGTATCATTTTTCCTATCTATTACCCTCTTCCCTCTAAAGGAAACTAGACCACAAGGATATAAACTATAAATACAAAGGCTGCCTTGACCCAAAACTCACAGGCATAGTGCCAGACCAGGAGGTGGGGCTTGTCACTTGCCTATAGGTCCCGACTTGTGGAGGTGCCACCTTCATCAATAAGGACTTGCCTAGATGACTAGACTCCAGCCTCCAAAATCAAGGAGCAGGTGTTCTGGAGCCTACTTGGATTTGAAGACTTTGGGTTGTCTTCAAATCACAATGGTGATTGGCTCAAGGACCTTAATGAGCTGGATGGATCAGACCCGGATGCTTGATTTCTACTGGATGACTAAACTTGATTTTTAGAAGCAAACAGCTCACCTTTCCTTGGTATTGCACACACTGATAAGAACGGACACCACAAACCCCAAAGTGGATACCCCAAGTTCCCAAAGTTTCCTTCATTTATCTAGGCATGAAAAATTATACTGAGGATAGGATGTCCTTTGGTTTTTGGCTGGCCCAGCTCTACATCATCCTGCTCTAGGAGAATCCCAGCACCAGCAACCTGTCTTTTCACGCACTCTCCAGGGCACTGACTCTGGCTGTGATTGCTGTGGGAACAGGAGCTGCTGACTACCCTTGGAATCCTGGTACTCAGCCATGTACTCTTAGACCACTGCCCAAGCAATGAAACAGACTTATACACTTGACGAATACTAAAGGTAGGTAGATTTTCTTTTAGAAATTCAGTTTAGTCATTCAAGACAAATTAAGCATCTAGAACCTGCAGGAGGCTATCCTATCCTAGAAACTGGAGAGATAAGAGACAGTGAAAGTCACTGTACCCTGAGAAAGTCTCTGCCCAGAGAATTTTGTAACTTCCAGGGTAGGATGCACAACTTTGCACAGTAGACCAGCACTGGCCCACACAGAGATGATTACTGGAAGCACAGTCAGCACTCTGAGGTTAGTAGCTGTGTATTTCATTCAGGGAGCCCTTGTCTAAGTACTGCAGAGTTACAACTACTGTTCTGATTCAAAACCTTGAGTACGGTCATCAGCAGGGACTTTAGGGAAGCCTTATGTTTAAAACAACTCCCTCCGTATTCTTCTGCCTGAGAATCTGCACCTCACGTAGGGGGTTGTGGTGAGGAGCTTCTTAATAGCACACTTTCCTGACACACCTGTCACATTAACATGTCATATTTAGTTAATTTCTGACCTGCTTCCCAACCATGATTCTGGTATGTTCTCCCCATTTTAGAACCAGTATCAATTCATCTATTTGCTCCAGTAATTGTCATTTTAATAATTCATGAGTTCTGCTTTTATGGACTACCAAATCACTGGGTATATGGCTGTGGTCCGTATTTTTGTTTTTTTAATTCTGATATAGTAGGAGAACCCAACCTGAGCCTAAAATGAGTCTAGGATTTAAATGTTTCTGGGCATGACTGGGGAGTCAATGAAGCAGGTTTTATTTTCATAAGGGACCAACAGTTTCCTAGGAAATAAACCATGCTGAGGAAAGAGCATCAGGACATATGAGCTTGGTCCAATAACGATGCCCCTAAAACCCAAGGAAAGGGGAGATTTTGAGATGGCATGTTTCTAATCATTCAGATTATTCTCTAGTTCAGCACCAACATAGGATGATCCTTACATTATGGAAAAGAACAACTACAAGCAAAATGACTGAAAGATTGTTTTTGCACCAACTTATTAAGGTTTCAAGGCAGCACTACTTTTTAACTGATAAAATTGGGAAATGAATTCTCCTTCCTTGACTGGATTGGCTTCAACATTTCTCATTGTTGATGCATGCCTCTTCCAGCCATCAGAAAGAGCCAGCTCCAGAGGTGACACCAGCTCCACAACCAGAAGCAGCATTGTCAGAGACAACCATGGCATTAGTGTTGAGTTGCCTTCATGGGGCTTATTGGGCTCTGGGTGCCCAGGCAGGAAAGGAGGAAACTGAAGATATCTCATGGTAGCTGAGTGTACTGATCCATTACCATATGAAATTCCAAGAATAATTGTGTGTGGGTTGGATTTTATAGGGGACTGAAGGTTCTCTAGTAATTGGTAGAGGAGCCAGGAAAATTCTCATTATTACTCTACTTGTAGTTTTTACTTTTATTCCTTGCTGTCGGAGTGTGAGAAGCAAGCTTATGTTGGTTTTGAAAACCTGTAAATTCATATCTATCTACCTCTCATTCACCAACACTGATGACCAAATGCTGCATATTAGTTCAAAACTAAAAAAACAATTTCACTATTATATCCTATTTGCAACAACATAATTGGATCCTTTACAGTGCAATGGCAGTGTGTTTATACCAACCATACTCCTTCACCCACAACAACCCCTCATGTAGTACAGCTTTTATCCCAGCTGCTTCCCTGCATTCCTAGGATCACTGGTGCCCCAGAAGCCTGACAGAACCTGGAGAATGAAAGTTTACTCAGAAGTGTCTCCAGGGCACTATTTAGCTTGGCGAGGATTGTGCATGGAGTATGTGACCAGGCACTGGGTCTCTGGGTGACAGAGTTCCTCCTTTAGGGAGATGCACACCACCTGTCCATTCCAGAGGCGTGAGATCTGCTACTTGGTTCCTTTCAAAATCATGGAGGTCATTATCCACATGGTCTTTGACTTTAGCTTTAGTACTATATGTGCAACCAGGGAATATTCAATAGAAAGATCTACCTTTCCTCCTTCATCCTGCTACTCGCTCTGCCTTATTTCTCTTACTCTCCTCACTGCCATGCATCTTGAAAGAAATTTATAATCTTGTCTTTACTTCTTTACGACTCATTAACTTTCCCTCACTTTCCCCTTCAACTCACTGCAAATAGCCTCATTTAACCAAAACTCCACTAAATTTTCACCAAGTCACAGCCAAATTTAGAAGGGTCTCTTCAATCTTAAATTGCTTTGGCCTTTTTTCTCTGTTGCATTTGATGCTTTTAACTATTTCCATATTCTTAAAATTTTCCCCATTTGGCTTCTATGCTATCATGCTCTCTTGGTCCTCCTCTACCTGTATCATCCCTCTCTGTCTCCTTTGCTCTCTTCCCTCTGTCTGGCCCTACCTCCTTTAAAAGTTACTGTTCTCCAGAGTTTCAACTACTCTCAACTACTTCCAAGCCTTAAAAACAAACAAACAAACAAACATGCAAAATCTTCCTATTTACTTTAAAATCTCTACCTCTAATCCAAATGTTTCCTCTGAGCTCCATTTCTTAATATTTCCAAACTTCAGTGTCTAAGATGTAAAATTCAAGAACACAACATATAAAAAACAGAAAAAAATGGGAGAAACATATCCTCCAAAAAAAAAAAAAAAAAAATGACAGGCATAACAAGACCTGGCAGAAAAGGATTTTAAATACTATTTCTTATGGAAATGAAGTGGTGTGTGCTGAGTCCCTGCTTTCAGTTTGATTCATAGGATTTAATCCTCATCTCCATATCTATTTAACCACTGTGTTATCAGAACTAATCACAAACTCTAAGGATTATTTCACAGACTGTACATGAAGCAATAACTATAATGTTTAATATTTTGTTGAGTCAGTATGTCATTCATGGGGGTTATTGTTCTGGGATCTCCATTCGTAAGGTTTTAAATTGGCCTTTTCATTTTGACACTTTCTTTGTTCTCTACTACCTTCCAACAAGTTGTGGCTAGTGTGATTAATTACTGAAAGTTTCTTACCTTTTTCCATTAAACTCCATGACTGGTATTGAGTAATATTCCTTGTATCCCAAATCTTCTACAAATGTATTGGCAGCACAATTCCGTATTTTTTCTAAATTGTTCTAAAATATGAGTTATATTACTAAAAACTTATCTTTAAACAAATCTAAATAATTATAAGACTTCTTTTATATGAAATTTTACCCATGTAAATGACAAATTTTAAATACAATATCCCAGAAGACCCTGATAATAACTGTATGTATCCAACCCCTATTTTGAGAATGAGAGGAAAAAGCACGAGGAAAAATATATGATATACGGAAGGTAGAAAAGCAATGACAACTGAAATGTAGAATGTTTATAGTAAATTTCAGGTGAAGAATTACTGTTCTGAAACTTTAAAAGGTCTCTGTTCTAATATTAATCTTTAAGGAAAATGAAAGAGTATGTAGTGACTGTCCATGGATTTCTACTATATTCTTTGGTTAACTATTCTAGGGCAAATATCATCCATTAGAAAATCTATAAATTCTGTGAGGATAGATTATTTATCATTTTATTTCTGACATCCAACACAGTACCTTACATATAGTTGCACTTAATTCATGTATGTTAAAATAATATATGAAAAAACTAGTGAATTGTGAGAATAATAATTTGGAGATCTGCCTAGTGCCTGTACCAACAGAGGCTCATTCTGGCTGGAGAATAGGATAAAAGAGTTGTGAAATGACAAACCATCTCAGAAATGATAATAATTTAAACCTTAAAATCTTCCAAAGCATTCTCAATTGGAGAGGTGCTGATATCAAATTCAATTCCTCCATGAACATGAAAATATTTATTCTCTTTGTAGTGAAAATGCTGGCATTTAAAATCTCGTCCATAAATAAATGGAGGCAATTCTCGCTCTGTCTTGACCTTGTCATCTCCAAAAATGAAAACAAACTTTTAGTTAAAAGGTAAACAGCACATGTACAATCATATTTTGGGGATCTAAATTCTCATTCATGTAAACAAAGTTAGAAAATTCCACATGAAATTATAATCTGGGTAATTATAGTCCATAAAATTATTTATGCTGTTAATATATATAAATATTTTGAACACTAAAATATATTTATAACATACAGTTTGGTCATTTTCTATAGTTTCACTGTACAGACATTTCAAAAGTATAGTTAAAACATTATTCTACTTTTTTTTTTTTTTGAGACAGAGTCTTGCTGCATTGCCCTGGCTGGAGTGCATCAGCCTAGCTCACAGCAACCTCAAACTCCTGGGCTCAAGCGATCCTCCTGCCTCAGCCTCCCAAGTAGCTAGGACTACAGGTGCACACCACCATGTCAGGCTAATTTTTTCTATTTTTAGTAGAGATGGGGGTCTTTTGCTTAGGCTGGTCTCTAACTCCCAAGCTCAAGCGATCCCCCAACCTTGGCCTCCCAGAGTGCTAGGATTACAGGTGTGAACCACTGCGACTGGCCCAAAACAATATTCTACTAATTGATTTTTATGAGTAAGCTCAAGACTAATACCTTACTGCCAATTATCAGAAAAGACTTGAAACTCTGGGTCTTAGAGAAACTTTGGTGAAATTAAAAACAAACAAACAAACAAAAAACTTAGCTAGTTTAGGTAAAAAGAGATACTATAAAGAAATAGATAAGCATTTGTCACATAACAAAAATAACCAGCCCATATTTCAGGAAAGTAATGAAAGCACATATAACTTATTTAAAAATTGTCTCAAATCCCAGCAAGGTTTAAAATTATTCAATATTTTTACTGGTTGGTAGAATATGGTTTCACCAATATAAGGTACATAATATATTTTAAGAAATGTAAAAGGTAGAAAAAAGTATAAAGATAATATATACCCTGATCTCGCCACCTAGAATTAACTTAACATTTAATTGTATTTGCTTCTAATAATTTAAGTAATAATACATCACAGATATAGCTAATGTTATCTTTAAGCAAGGTCCTCCCTGTTCCATACATGGTCCCTACCACCCAAGGCACAAGCACTGTCATGATTCCATTTTTCATAGCTCACAGATATGGATCATCTTCACCATCTGAATTCTTATGGCATAAATTTTCACTAAATGATTTATAAAATTTCTACTGAAAATTGCCACCTGAATGGAAAGCCCCATTAAAATAAGCCTACATGCTTGGACAGCAATGAAAGTGTATAAATTGTGTGCTAATCTGGTAGGATTAAGAGATTGCACTGAAGTCCTGGTCAAATTTCATATAAGCATGGCCCTATTCAGCTCTCTATTCTCTTTCCTTGCTCTATTTATTACAGTGCCAATACAACCCTCACTTAATTACTGTAGTTTTAATATGTTTCAATCTCTTTTTCAGAAATGTAAGCCCATTCACTATTCTTTGCTATTCCATATTAATTTTAGAATCAACGTGTTACATAAACTTTAATTAAAAACACAACAGGGATTTTTAACAGAAGTGCACTGAATTTATAGAGTAATTTGGATGAGATATATTCACAGTGTTGTCCCATCATGAGGAGGGCATATTTTCCTGTTCACTCAGAACTTATTTTAAGCTTTTCAGGAGCCCTCATAAATGATATAAATATATACAAAGTACTATGTACATATACCAAGTCTTGATTACATTGGAGACACTGAATTTTGTTTTTTCTGACAAGTTACACACTTAGGTTACTACCTGGACCCACATACTAGAAACAATATTGAATTGAAATATATGTTGAATATATACCTATGTTTTATATATGATTTTTGGTGATACTCCTACCTGAAAAAGGTGGAAGCAGACTATTTAAATATGGAACTTTCATTTTCTTTTTTAAACTCAGTAGAAATGGAATCAGAAAACATATTAACTTTAGGTATCCTATCCCTCTTCTTATTTCATTTTTCTTTTCAAAGTGTTTTTGAATAATCTTTTTTTGAAGATATAATCTTTGCTGTAGTCTCTGGTAGGTACAAATGTCAAGATAATCCTGATTATATTTTATAGCATTAGTAAGCCAATAGGCTGTTTCAAATATAAAGACATTTTCATACTGTTGAATTTGTGTGGTACTGAATGTCATCTTTAGCATAATATTTTCAGCATATTTCATAAATACATCTTTTTCTTCAGGGCTATTGGGATCATATGTTGGATCTTCATTCATATCTTCATCATAAATTCCATTAAAGTCTGGATCCTTTGTAATATCAATCAAACCTTCACAGTAAAAAAGAAAGATTTTAGATAGTGAAAATTTCATACTTGGCTTCTGGATAAATATAGAAGATTGAACACAGGGTTTCATCTTGAAATCCTACTAACATGACAGCAAAGGAATAATGGGATGCCAATAAAATTGTGTAAGCTAAAGAGCAGGCAAATGAGTGGATTATTAAGCAGAGTGAAGAAAAATAGGAGCTTGTGGAATTTAAAAGAATAGATTTCCATTCTATTTGGAGGAAAGAAACACGATACCATGGATACACATCATAAGTCCCATCTTTGATCAAGAAAAATATGGAAGAACTCTAAGAAAACGTGATCTCGCCTGGGCATGGTGGCTCATGTCTATAATCCTAGCACTTTGGGAGGCTGAGATGGGAGAATAGCTTGATGCCAAGAGTTTGAGACTAGCCTGGGCAATATACCAATATCCCTTCTCTACAAAAAATAAATTAAAAAAAATTACTTTGGGAGGCCATCCTAGGAGCATGCTTGAGGCCAGGAGTTTGAGACCAGCCTAAGCATGAGCAAAATTCAATCTCTACAAAGAAATAGAAAAATTAGCCAGACATGGTGGCACATGCCTGTAGTCTTAAGTTACTCAGGAGGCCGAGGTGGGACAATTGTTTGAGCCCAGGAATTTGAGACTGCAGTGACCTATGCTCTCATCACTGCACCCAGCCTGGGCAACAAAGCAAGATCCCTATCTCTGAAAGGGAAAAAAAAGAAAACATGATCTGTTTTTAAGCAGGGAATCAGCTTCTCGCTTGGGCCAAAAGTATAACTTGCTTTTTCAGGCCCAATATTATAAATCTCTTCCTTTTGCTGATAAGAGAAGCTAGAAGCTAGACATGCACAATAAACAAAGAACCTACCTGCTAAGTAATCATGATTTTACATATAAGAACTTGATTTTACTCTATACAAAATGACAAATTTTCCTAAGCTACATTTCCTTGCCATTTATGATGAAATTAAGGACTTTATTGTCAAATTGTCTTTTTAAGATAGTGACATCTATAATGTTACACTTAATTTAGACTTGAGAAAACCCCTTGGGGTCACGAAACTTGACTGTAGAAAATGTGAAGTATGTAATATAGGACTTTATATTTGTTTCATTTTATTTTATTTTTTTAAGCAAAGCTCTCAGCTTGAAAGCTTGGGCTTTTTAAATGGCCACTATAATTCATCTCCCTTTGGCAAAAAAAAGGTAAGATAAATCGTAAAGAGGATTATGAAGAAATTAGAGGGCTTTTGACAGTTTAAAACAGTCTAAATATAAGCCAGAGGATTGTTGATACCACTAAAACTTTGTGGCTTGGGACAAGTGGGAGCCAATCAGTTCTCACCACAGAACCACGGAAAGGCTTAGAAACTGGAAGCATCACGTGGAGGCCATGAAGACCAGGTTGTGGTATAAGAATGAGGGCGGGGGAGGAAGGAGGATTGGTTCAAAGTCTGACAAAGGTGCCTTTAGATGTCTAGATTTTCTTCCCCAGATAGCACAGCTCCTCTCCTATTCCTCAGTAAAGGGGCTACAAAGCACAGCTGAGGCCAGGAGAAGTTGTGCTGATAGTAATGGTTAAATGAGAATCTGAGTCCTGAACAGGGAGATCCACTTACCTTTCCCCTCCACTGGCCCCAGACACATTGCCCTCCCTCCAAGCAGGGCAGTATCCTTACAGATATAACCCAGGGAAACATGAGGGTTTCCACCTCACCACCCTATAGTGTGGTCTGCCAGTCAGTAAGCCCTGCTCCTGCCTCACTCCTAAATGAGAGCAAACCACAAGGATGCCAGGCAGGTGAACAGAGCCTTAGGTGGAAGACAGACACCGGAACAACTGGGATGGAGGTGGGGGGTTCTACAGGAGGCTGAGAGAACAATCAGTTCCAATGATTCAATATTCCATTTTTATAGAGAGGAGTTCAATATTTCTGTTCAAAAGTCTGGGATTGAATGATAATATTACTAAGTACATGGAAAACCTGACTACTTCTTTTTTTTTTAAATGACACAATTATTGTCAATGACACAATCATTGTTATTTTTCATGCCATGAAAAATAAAGTTAATAAAGAATGAACTGTGATCATAGTATATTACATAAATCAGTTGGGAAGAATATGTACAGAGTCATGATAAAGTAAATAATGAAAAAGGATTTAATCAAAAATTGGATAAAACTAAATTTGGAGGATGAGGGAAGGCAAACAGAATGTTCCATTGCTTTGCCTTCTATGCTAATTTCTTTTAATGTCATTTGCTCCTGAACTCCAGTTTATTCCTAAATGCCTAATAAATACCTTTCCTGGAATGTTATGGCAGCACTCCAAAACTAAATTCATCTTTTCTCTTTCACCAAATCTGCTATTCTTTTATTCCCTCTCTCAGTTAATGGTGCCATTTATCTATCAATGTCTCCAACTACAGACCTGAGAGTCTCCTTCAGTTTCCTTTCTTTTACATTGTGTTAACCATTTAATTTTGACATGTATTGAAAGTTTACCATGTGCTAAGCACTGTATAAGATGCTGAGAAGTTTTTAAAAGCAAAAAAAGGCAATTTTCTGTGCTCTCAAAGAGGACCTTACGGTCTAATAACGAAGGTAGAGATGTAGCCAGTAATTTCAATACAAAATACAAAGTATTTTCTGCGCAAAGTACAGTGGAAAATGTAGTCCTAATAGAGGAAGCAGTGTCTGAATCAAGTGTCAAAAAATGAGTAGCAATAACCCAGGGAAGAATGTGGAAGAGTGTGGTGAGGTGGGCAGGGAGAAGGCATTCCAGATAGAGGACAGGGAATGAACAGAGGCCTAAAATAAATAACCGTGTTTCATGTTACTAGCTTGTGATATTATTAATATTAATAAATGAGGTCCCATCATTTTTTTTAGTATTGCAATTAAAAGTTCCCCACCCCTGTTTTGCTATCATGAGTCTTTTTCTTCTTTCCTCCTGTCCCCCAAACCTCCTGTAAAGAGCCCCAGAATCCATAAATTAGTCAGATCAAGGGATCCACCCTAATTAAAATCCCTTCTCAGAAAACTGGATACTATGACCAGATTTTTGGTGTGCTCTATTCTCTACTACTGTTGCTACTGTTTTTTCAGAATGGTGTTGCTGGTAGTCTTGTACAGTGCAAAGCTGTCTGAGAAGTAAATGTTAACTTGGTCAACATTGATTCCCAGCAGTTTGCCCTCCCGGAAAAGGAGCTGGCTTCCTGCACAGTTCCTTGGAAATCCACTGCAGCACACTGTTTAAGGCAGGCATCCTCAAACTGTGGCCCGCGGGCCACATGCGGCCCACTGAGGACATTTATCTGGCCCACCGGGTGTTTTTGCTGCTGCTGCCTGTCCTGCTTAGCAGGCGACTCGTCCCGGGCGTACAGTGTGCACTCTCCAACGGTCTGAGGGACAGCGAACTGGCCCCCTGTTTAAAAAGTTTGAGGACCCCTGGTTTAAGGCAATCACATGCTCAGTTGCAAGGTTTGAACCCAGTTTCCCAGTTATATCAAGAGAGGAGCTGCTGTTTTCCCAAATGTGAATGATAATGTAGCAATTTATGCGGCTAGCTTGCCATCAGACAGCTGCAACTACAAGGCTCGGACACCAGCTCTCTGATCATACCAGTGGAGAGGTGGTCTGCTCCCTAACCTCAAACACTAAGCTTGGAGGAAAGGGCTGCGGTCAAGTTCCTATGAGTCACACTGTGTATCAGACACCTTTTGTTTCCTACCTTTCATCCTTTCAGACTACATTTTTAGACTCTAGTTGTTGAGTCAACTAACTCCATACAGATTTAACCTGACTGCACCTTGCCTTAGATGCACCACATGACTCTTATTTTGTCCTGCAGCTTCTCTGCCACCACTGTGCTGGACTTGTGATGGAACTCCTCCAGCTATTCTGATGTGTGAACAAGTCTGAAAGTGTGAGGGAATGAACCCCCTATGCAACTTCTGACCAAGGGGGGACAGAAACCAGTGGATATGGATACGCTCACCTCTCTTCCATTCTGCCTTAATCCATTTGGGCTCCTATAACAAAATAGCATAGACTGGGTAGCTTATTTATTTTTTTAAGAAAACATATTTTCATTTTTTTTTTTCTTAAACAGATACTTTGCGCAAAGGCCAGCCCCTCCACTGTGGGCTACACCTCTTTGGTATGATGGACCAAATGTTTCACCTCTGACAATTTCATTGAGGTGTGAGTTGATATAGGCACTTCATATGGTCCCTTCCACTTCTCTGTTTTCAACTGGGGCAGGGACCTGAAACAGGCAAACTCATGTACAGTGGTTAGCACCTGACCCACTCATTTGACATGGTTTTACTCTATTCCCTTTTACTTATGGTTATATTACCATACTTAACTCGGGGTGCTAGGAAGGGTCTCTCATAAACTGGTTTTTTTAGGGGCTTAACTTAAGCCTGCTTCTAAAGGGCTATCCTTATCCAGAGGAGGGCAAGCAGCAACACCCTATCTCACTTTGGATGGGTTTCTTGTATCAATTCCAAGATATGTGTAATTTCCATTCTAGGTGTAGGGCTTTGCTTACTTGTTGGGTTACCTCTGCTACAAAGGAGGGTCCATTATCATTCTTGTGAAATGTCCAGGGCTCTGCAGAGTGTGCTCCTAGGTCCTGTTGACAATGGGGTGCCTGCAGACACCCTTGCTGGAGGAGAAAGACACACTGCTGAGCCATCTCTATAGCTGTCTGTCTATAGCATCCATCACCAGCATGTTATTCTCCATATGTTCAGCCTCTTTCCCTCTTTCTTCTATAATGGAAGTTTCCATCTAGATATCTGAATCTAAAAAGGGCTCATTGTTTCCTTACCTGTTTGGCACATGTCTGTTTGGAATGATGGCTCACCAGTCCCACCTTCTCTCCAGTGAAAGCCCCAGATAAATTTGTAAAAAGGAAGGAAAAGCAAATCCAATTTTTGTCAAGATTGTCAAGACTCTAACACTGTAAGAAACATTACCCACACTTGCTGATCCTTAACCTCCGTGGAGCTCAGATCTTCACAAAGCTCCTGGCATCATCTTGATCACAGATAAATTACCTTTAAATTTTAAAAAAGTGGCTTCTAATAAAAATAATTAAGAAGTGTTAAATCTCTTACCTGCTGAACTAAACTCTGCAAAAATATCTCTATTTGTTTGAGGTTTCCCATCTGGGTCAATGTCCATGATGGTACGCCACAATTCTGAGAATCTAGCTCGTTTTTCTCTGGGCATGTATATTCCATGCCATAGTGCTTTCAGCATGTAGTCAACATTGATCAGAATTTGTCCAATTCTGGTATCATAATAAGCTGGAGGTAATTGACAAGAAGAACTCTGATCATAATTAGCTTCCAAACTGATTGAAGGGATTTGATTTAAGCAGTAAATTCCAATAGCCAACTCCCTTATGATCTGATGGACTTCTCTGTAGTCTAAGAGGGCAGTAGGGTCCACAGGCATTAGTAGGATTGCAGTGGAGAAGCCTACATTATTCATTTGACTCATAATTCCACACGGGAGGTCTAGTTGAGAGTGAACATCGTCTTTGGTAGACAACCAGCTAACCATTGAAGTAGTTAGTAACTCTTGTACTTCACTCCGATCATATCTTTCAAAAAAAGCAGAAGCATTTCTCTGAACTGATAAATTTTCCAGGTAGGTCTCTTCATCTTGAATTTGATCAAATTTAGTTAATCCTTTTTTGGGCAATCTTAACATTCCTAATTAAATCTAGTATGTCCTTGTTGAAGTTTCTGCAATGAATAAAAAGGGAAAGATGATCAATAAATTTTGGCATGGCAATGAAACTGAATTTTTCTAGAAATAAATAGGTATCTTTCATCTTTATAAGGTTAATTTTTTTATAGTCAACCATTACATTTTCAATCTCAAACTAGTTGCAACATAAGAAAGCTGAAATTGAATTAAAATTGTAAAATCTTTAACATTAATCATTGTTCTGCTTTTCAAAAAAAGTCAAAAGATACTAAGAAGTCTGTGAAAAAGAAATATCATTTATTTATTTATGTATTTTTTGGAGACAGAGTCTTGCTTTGTTGCTTGGTCTAGAGTGCAGTGGCCTCATCATAGCTCACTGCAGCCTCAAACTCCTGACCTCAAGCAGTCCTCCCACCTCCGCCTCCCAAAGTACTGGGACTACAGGTGTGAGCCACTGAACCAGGCCAGTCGGGCTGTTATACATAATCGTTTTACTGATTTAATTTAATTGGTTTCATTATATAGTAGTTCTCAAAATTTATAGTAGTTCTCTGCATCAAAATCACCGGGAGCTTGTTAAAACACAAATTGCTGCATCCCACCCCAGAGTTTCTGATTCAGTCAGTTGGAGTAGGGCCAGAGAATTTGCCTTTTTGTAAAGTTACAGGTGATGCTGATGCTGCTAGTTTGGGCACCACACGAGAACCCAGATGAGCTAGGTGGGCATTGTTATGCCCACTTTACAGTGGCAGAAATGGAGGTTACAGGACATGCCTGAGGTTTCACACCTTTCAGAACCAGAACCCAGGCCTGTCCATACTCAAGCTCAAGACCTATGTCCAGTAGCAGCTCGCGTCCACCGCGGCACGAGAAAGGAGAAAGAACAAGGAAAAAGAAGGAACCTACTTTAAAACGACTGTTTTCTAGTCCAGGAGAGAGAAACTGCGTCCGCGCTGTTCCAGTCGTATTCCCAGGAGCCGGGGACAGTTGTCACCGCCTTGGTTGGCTTCTCCCTGGGCCTTGAACCTGCCTTAGGGACGCCGGGCGGGGTGAGGGCGGGGAGACGCTCGGGCAGGATCTGAGAGGAGCTTTCAGGCCTCTTCGCCCCACCCTAGCCGCTGGGCCCTCCTGGGAACCCCCGGGCCTCGCTGGCTGACTCCCGCCGCCACGCCACGCAGGCGCGGGTCGAAGCCGTTGGTCCCCGGGACCCCGCGGCGGCCGCGCTCCTGAGGGGGAGCCCGCGGGCGGACGCTGGGAACCCCAGGGCTTCCGGCGGCAGCAGCGCCTCCAGCAGGCGTCGCGCCTCCGCCACTGCTCAGATTCCTCCCCGACCCTGCTCTGGAAAGCAGTCCAGCCTCATGCTCTGGGCACTGTGCTACTCTACTTGTCTCTGTTACAACAAAACGACAATAAATAGAGTAGCAGGGGCGAAAGCGCCAGGCTTTGAGGTAGTCCCGAGTTGGAATGCCACCTCCATCATCATTCTTTCGTTCAACAAACGTGTATGGAATACCTGTTATGAGCCAGGCACTGTGCTAAGGGGCTGGGGACTCTAGAAAGCAGGGCAGACACAAAATCCCAAGGGGCTCACAGGTATATTTAAGAATGTGACGAATATAAGATGCAATGACAGCATATGAATGAAAGTTAAACTAGACCGGGGTGGAGAAAGGCTGCTCTGAGGAAGTGAACTTTTAAGCCGAGCCTGGAAGATGAAAAAGAGCTATCCAAGTAAAGAATTGGAGAAGTAGCTTTTCAAGGACATGGAAGAGCAAGTGAGGAAGAATTGAAGTGAAAAGAATGAAATTTTTGAGAACCCAAACAAAACCTTACACAAAGAACAAGAGAGATGTGGAAGAGGCTATAGAAGTAGGTGAGGGAAAGAGCATGCAGGCTGCTGAGTTAATGATTTTGCAAAGATTAGGCTAGGTTGGTGGAAGTGGAGATGGGGGCTGTGGATGGATTTGAGAAATAATGAGGTATAGCTATCGGTAATAGATCCAACGGAGAGGTGTTGAAAAAGGTGGTGTCAAGGTGACATCCAAATTTCTGTCAGGAACAACAGAATGGATGTCAGGACAAGATTACGAGTTCAGTTGTGGACATAATTGAAGTACCTATGAGAGAAATAGAGATGTCAGATATGCCTTAGATAAATAGTTCTGGGCTAAGTATGGCAGCTGGGGTCAGATGTATAAATTTTGGCAGGCTCATGGTAATGGAAGCCAGGGAAGTGGCTGAAATTACCAAGGGAGAGCATACAGAATGAGAAGAATTGAGATGAGAACCAAGGACTGGAAACCTGAAAAATTTAACATTTAAAGGTCAGGCAGAGGTAGAGAGAGTGGAGTCAGCATAGAAGACAATGAAACAACAGCGATGAAGGCAGGAGGAAAACCAAAATTGGTCACAGAAGTCAAGAGAAGTGTGTCAAAAGTAAAAAATGGCCAACTTTGTCAGATGCTGCTGGTAGGTCAGGTGAGATGAGAACTAAAATTCTTGCACTGAATTTAGCAATATGGAAATTCTTGGTGACTGGGGCAGAATTTCTCTTCCACCAACCATGTCATTATATCAGCTACTATGGAAGTAGTGAATATTAATAAGTTTATGATAGTTACTCCAGAGCAAAGGGATGTCAAAACATCACACTTTTTTTTTTTTTTTTGGAGACAGAGACTCACTCTGTTGCCCGGGCTAGAGTGCTGTGGCAACAGCCTAGCTCACAGCAAGCTTAAACTCCTGGGCTCAAGTAATCCTTCTGCCTCAGCCTCCCGAGTAGCTGGGACTACAGGCATGTGCCACCATGCCCAGCCAATTTTTTTTTATATATTTTTAGTTGTCCAGATAATTTCTATTTTCAGTGGAGATGGGGTCTCACTCTTGTTCAGGCTGGTCTTGAACTCTTGACCTTGAGCGATCCTCTCACGCTAGACCTCCCAGAGTGCTAGGATTACAGGCATGAGCCACCATGCCCGGCCACTACCTTTTTTTTTTAAAGAGATTTGCATGTTTGTACTTACGAAGTATGAGTCATATATAAATTCTTATAAAGTTTTTCTTATCCCTCAGGAAACCAAATGATTTGTTCTATGTGTCTCAACTCTTGGGAAAGAATTGTCCCTTTGTTTAAGGATTAACACAGAACTTCATCCTGGAGCTAATGGGATTAAAGCAAGGTTGTAAATGCCTAGGTTCTCTGGGGTGTCACATGCTTGTGGATGCATGTGCACACACACACCATCCTGGTGGAGCAAATGACCTGGAAATTCCTTACACAAGTTCAGTTGATTAAATTAACACATGTAAAACTCATAGAGTAGTGCCTGGCAACAAAAGTATATAAGTCATAATTTTAAGTATTGAACTATATTGTTATTATAATAATCATTATATTCAATTCTAGGCTGTGGCAAACCTCTTAAGTTCATCTAGTAATATAAGCATTGTCAATTTAATGCTCAGGACAACATAAACACTTGAAGTTGTCTGCCTTCAGATAGATGAAAGCTATGAAGATAGTACCTAAATCTGACTTGAACAT
The DNA here is from genome assembly GCA_963574435.1 of Cheirogaleus major. Taxonomy (NCBI): domain Eukaryota; kingdom Metazoa; phylum Chordata; class Mammalia; order Primates; family Cheirogaleidae; genus Cheirogaleus; species Cheirogaleus major. The sequence goes on from CAUYPO010133025.1 coordinate 49,656, forward strand.
TACATTTTAGAGGGAATAAATCTAGGGCACATGTAAGTTTTTGACTGGCTTCTGACCTGTTTGTCAGTATCCTAAAATTTCTTTTCTACTACGATTAAAAAAATCAAAGTGTGGCCAGATCCAGACAGGGTGTCAGCCCTAATTGGGGATAGATACCAGTGATGCTGGTTAGCAGTTGAGTAATGTGGGTCAAAGTCAGGTTGGAGTGGAATTGCATGAATAAATAAAAATGTGGAGGGAGTAAATGTGGATGGGAGGCAAGAGATGCTAAGTAGAGGAAGATGTAGAACCAAGCATGTTCATTTAAAATTAGCATACGCTAGAAGCTTTAAAAAATGACAAGAAGAATCCATCAGAGAGGACGAGGCTGAAGACACTGGAGAGAGAAGAGTATATGATTCCTGAAAGGCAAGAAGGGTTGTGATACAGAGAACCGGCAGAGGCACAGCTTTTCGAGGGGTAGATGGTCACTTTCCCCTATCAATAATAGCAAGAAAGAAGGATGGGTGCACCTACAGGTGAGTTAGAAGTTCTGGTGTTGGGAGACAGCAGGGGAGCACAAGAAAAGACCATGCAAGGACACAGAGAGAAGGTGGCCACCTGCAAACCAGAGAGAGAGATCTCAAAAGAAACCAACCCAGCTGACATTTTGATCTGGGACTTCTAGCCTCCAGACTGTGAGAAATAAATTTGTTTAAGGTGGAAGGAAAGCCATATATAAGTGGACCCAAGCAGTTCAAACCTGTATCGTTCAAGGGTTAACTGTAATCTTTAAAAAAGTTCTTGGAGGAGGGAAAACAAGCTGCCTAAAAAAATGTAACAGAAGTACTAAGTATTGCCCAGGAATGTGAGTCTCAAGCAAATTATTTAGTTGTGAACCTCAGTTTTTTCATCTGTTGAACAGGGCCCTATCTGAACCATAGTTCTTGATGACAACAAGAGCAAACTGAGTTATTTCCACGAGTTATTTCCAGATGTGGCTACCATAAAGAGAGTTAGTCTGGTGAGAAAAACTGTTCCTCTTCACTCACACACAGTACTTCTGACACCAGATGTGTGCTTTTTTCCCACACCAAGCAATTCTCCAACTCTCTGAACACCAGCTGGGTGTCCTACAGTGGAATTCAATTCTGACTCTATCTTCCAGGAGTTAAGTGTCAGATCCTGCAAGTTAAGGGCTCAGTCTCACAAGACTGCCCCCACTTCAGATGCCAATTCCACGTCTGGGCTTCTTGTGCTTCTGACAGACCAGCTATAAATTGGAGGTTCCCACAACCTCCTACTCAGATTCAAAAATTTGCTATAATCACTTACAGAACTCAGACACTTTACTTATTGGTGACTAGCCCCATTTTGAGGCTCTCTAGAGATCTCAATCTAAGCCACTTCATTAGCATAATAAACCCAGGTGTGATCAAAGGGGTTCATTAGGAATAACAAAAGACACTCCAGTCATTCAGGAAACTGTCATGGTTTTAGCAGCTCTGTGACAGGAAAAGTAAAAATTCACCTAAATGAACTTTAAAACCACTACATTAATAAACAGCAGAGTATTTTATTTTTATGTAACTGTCATTCAGTATTGTTACATTGTGAAATCATATTATGATTTAATCTACTTTTCAATAGATAGGTTTTCTCAGGAAATGACTTGGAGCCTTTCACATTTATCAGACGCCTTTTCATTATTCTTTTCCATCTTTGCAATTCTCGATCCAAACTGCATGGCCCGTTTTGGCAGAAGAGCAGAGGCAGTAAGACCAAGTTCCACAGCTGCAAGGCGTAAAATTAGTTTTTCACCAATTCCACGGGGTAAAGTCAAGTTTACCTTTTCCCAAACTGGTAGGGAATTTAGAAAGGAGACAACATTTTCATCCAGGAAAGGAAATCTAAAATAAATAGATAATATAACCACTGTGTAAAAATAAAATCAATGTTACAATTTTTACACAATTTTATAGCTAAAATTTAATTATTTAAAAAAGTGTTTCATGGCACATGACTAATTTTAATATATATGCTAAAAACATCTGAGTCTTAATAAATAAATTAGGCCTATGATGTCAAGAAACAATTTCTAATTGTTTCACAAGGAATCTTCGGGTAAGCTTTGAAAACAACAATGATCTTAACTATTCAATCTGTGTCTGATCTTTATCATGTCTAAAGAAATGACACTTTAGGGCTATGAAACCAATATAGAAGGGCTCCACAATCCTGAACTTGTGAAACACTTCATGGTATCAAAATTTTTAAATTACATTTAAGCTGATTAAATGCTGACATATTTAACAGAACAAAATATTTCTGCTCTTTTGGCTTCCCCAATTTCTACAAAATTCTGGGGGTTTTTTTTTTGAGTCAGAGTCTCACTCTGTTGCCTGGGCTAGAGTGCTCTGGCATCAGCCTAGCTCACAGCAACCTCAAACTCTTGGGCTCAGTGATCCTCCTGCCTCAGCCTCCTGAGTAGCTGGGACTATAGGCACACGCCACCATTCCTGGCTAATTTTTTCTACACATTTTTAGTTGGCCAGTTAATTTCTTTCTATTTTTAGTAGAGACGAGGTCTCACTCTTGCTCAGGCTGGTTTCAAACTCCTGACCTTGAGCGATCCTCCTGCCTTGGCCTCCCAGGTGTGAGCCACCACACCCGGCCAAAAATTCTGTTCCTTTGTTTAAAATACTTTAACACCTGCCGCCCACATCAATTCCTCAAAATGCAATACAGTTATACCAATTTTTCCATTTCATTACATTTTATTTTAGCTTGAGTAGAGAGAATGGAGAGGGTAAAGAATTAACTGTAAAAGCAATTTTAAATAGAGAATCTAATCAATAGATTACTGTTAATATGTATGTCAAGATACTTAATACTTTCATATGGGGCCTTTAGAAGTGCTTTTAGTAGATAAAATAAATTCCCTTCTCTCTGACCTAGCTGAAATGATAGACTGAATTTCTTTTTCTTCCTCTTTCACTGTCTCCCACTCCATCTCCCTCTTTTTCTCTCTTACATCCTTCAAAGGGCAAACAGTTTACAGACTTTGTATTGTGTTATTAGTTATCTCTTTATAATGAAATCTTGAAAATTATGACAGAATAATGACATAGTAGTCAAAATTTTACATGCATCAGGACTGGAAACATAAGAATGACAACTGTCTAAAGGCAACCATGAGTCATGGAATGAGGAAAAGACTGAAGTAGAGAAAAGAAACAAAAAAATTTCAGAGAAAAAGAGTAGGTATAGTATGATGTTTCAATTTCAATGAAGCTTACTTAGATTCTCTATTCTTGCATGCTTATACCTTTGTAATAAACTACCACTTAATACATTAGACTACTTGAACAGATTTTTTTTTGTTCTTTATAACTAAATGTTATATCTTCCTTTATCCTTAATGCTTTAGAAAGTTTTATTTAAGTACTGTACTTGTTTACTACCATCAGAAATATGATGTAAGTAAAAATAAATCCCTGAGACTAAAAAAGAATATATACATGAAAGTTCCTCGATCTTTGGTGAAGGTTTTACACAATCTGCAACATATGACTAAACTGTGTTCTAAAACCATATAGCAGAGGGAAATCCAGGACTAGGAGCACCACTCAAATCAGTACACATACAGAAATAGCTATAGAGACAAAGCGAGGTTCTACAACATTGGAGGAGACAAGCTTGCACGTGGATACCCTTATTGGGAGGAAAGCACACATTTTAAACAAAACAAAACCCTTTAATTACCTTCCCTTAGTATTTCACTATCACGGTTTTACTTTTATAGTCTTTTTCATTGCATTCAAAACCAAATCACATCATTGTTGTCACTTTTGAAAATTATTGAAAAGACATTTCTCAGAGAATAATTCTGGAAAACAATTGCTCCTTGCCTCCTCCCAGCTTTGCTTCTAACTGTCTGAGTTTAATATAAAGCTAAACTATTACTGCTGCTCCTGTTACTCATCTGAACAGTCTCCAAAGAAAAAAGGAACTTAAAAGTCTCCACTTACAATCTGCTGGTTTTACAAAAATACCCTAACGACACTCAAATAGTTAGAATTACCTTGCTTCTTTTCCATGATCACCAATAACTCTGTCATCACGACCAAGATTTCTAGAAGAAATTCGACCCAGTTCCATCACGATTTCCTTATTCAATCCTTCCAGCCCATGTGTCTGAAAGCAGACACGATGACGAGAATAACCTGCCAGTTGCTCATCTGCACCAATTCCAGTGAGAACTACCTATAAAGTGTAAAGAGATCCATATAAAAATGTTATTGACTATGCAGTAAAGAAATAACTAAGATCAAAGAAAAGCTTAAACAATTGTAACCTTAAAGATATCACTTTTGGAGAAAAACCACCAGATAAAGTCACAAAATAGTAAAATATGCCCAATTCTTACGAAGTCATACGCCTTATGTTGTAGTTTAAATACAACTAAAATATACTACATTCTAGTAACCTAAATGCTAAAAGCTTTAAGGGTCAAAATTAGGTCTCAGAAATTCTTATGAGCAGAAATACTGTGCCATACCTTTGCACTGCTCTGATATGATTTCACTTCATCCTGGGTCACTAACCAACCAATTCCTCTAGAAGCAAACCAGACTGCACAGCCAATGCTATCATCCAAAACTGTATCCAAGGGCTGAATTAAGTGACATATTTGAGTTCTTCTTAATTTCTGCAGTTCTTCCAGAGAAACATTGATTTCAACAAAATTCCAAATTCGGGAAGGGTTAATAACTTGTAGTTCTTTTAGTCCTGCTCTTCCTGTAATTCGATCTGGTACATTGAATTGTTTATCAGGACTGGCAACATCAGTGGCAGCAACATTTTTAGAGAATTCTTCAGAAAGTATTTCACAATGATTTTTCTGTTTACTCCTTTTTTTGTTAAAGCTAGTTGGTAC
>CAUYPO010133027.1:0-23349 GCA_963574435.1 Cheirogaleus major
GTAGTCCCAGCTACTCGGGAGGCTGAGGCAGAAGGATTGCCTGAGCCCAGGAGTTTGAGGTTGCTGTGAGCTAAGCTGACGCCACGGCACTCTAGCCCGGGCAACAAAGTAAGACTCTGCCTCAAAAAAAAAAAAAAAAATCCTAAAACTAGTAGGTAAATTTATGCAAGATCTCAGGATACAAGGTCAATATGCAAAAATCATTTACACTTTTACACACTAGGAACAAGTAATTAGAAAATGAAATTTGTAAAACAAAAATCTAAGGAAATAAGAAAAAGCAGACAACCAGATATATAAATTTGGAGTCATATGACCAGGTCAATTAGAGAAACAGAGTGTGTGTAAATAGATAACAAAAGTAGACCACAGGATGCAGCTCTGGGGCATTTCAACATTTAGAGGTCAAACGGAAGAAGACAGGCCAGCAAAGAAGACTGAGCAAGAGTTTCCAATTAGATAGGAGAACCAGACAACATGGTATCTCTGAAACAGTGATAATGTGGCCAACAGAGTTCATTACTGTTGAGAGGTCATGGATGGTAAAGACAGAGAAATGGCCACAGGTATTGCCATCATGGATGTCTTTGTTAAGACAATGAAATGGTTGTGAAGGATGGCAGACTGTACCACTCCACAGTCTGGGGTTGGGGGTCCCTCTTCATACCATATAAGGTAACGTCTGGGTGTTGCCATGGTTATTGTAAACTGCCAAGGCGCCTGTGGGAGTGTTTTTAGCATGCTAATAAATTATAATTAGCATATAATGAGCTGCAAGGTCAGGCAGTGGTCATTTTCTCTCCATTTTGATCTCAGTTGGTTTCAGCCGGTTCTTCCATATCCTGTTGTTTGTTTTGGGAACTATGTAACTTTTTTAGGGGGAAACTTAGTCCTGCTGAATCCCTATCTCAGTGTGATTCTATTTATGTAATATTTTTTAAATGAAAAAATTTTAGAAATGGAGAATAAATTCGTATTATCAGGGATGAAGGAAGCAGGAGGGTAGATGGAGGGAGGTGGGTGTGGTTATAAAAAGCAGCCCGGGAGAACCTTGTGACATTGGAACTATTCAGTCTGTGGTTGTTGATGCACAAACCGACACAGGTGATAAAACCATTTAGAACAAAATATGCATGCACCCACACAGACAAGTAAAACTGGGGAGACCTGAATGAAAGTAGTAGATTGTGTCAATGTCAATATCCTAGGTGGGAGAGTGTGTTTTCCCAAAATGTTACCACTGGGGGAAACTGGACAAAGTGTACTCAGAATCTTTCTGTATTATTTCTTACAACTGTGTGTGAATCTAAAATTATCTCAATCAGTATTTTAATTAAAAATGAGACTTTTGGAGTTGTATTCCGATCTTTATTTTGGTCCCCAAAGAGGATAAAAGAAGAAGCCCATAAGAGCACATGCTCTGTCGTTTACTTGTAGCTATAATTCCCGGGTTTTTAAAGCTCAGAGATCTACAGTGACTATCAAATGTGAGCAGAAATATGAAACAAGGTTGCATAATAGCCCCGTTGCTGGGGGGAATTGAGATAGAGATACAGAAGAAAAGGTTAGCACAAATGTTTCTGCTCACCTCCGAGGTTTCTCTTAAAAGATTTCATGAGACTTAAAGAAATCTAAACACTTTCAAGCAATTACAGTTTTTCCCAGAAGTTAATAAATTTCAGAAACTTTTGATTTTTAGCGTATGAATTTTGCTAACATATTTAAATACGTTTAGTTTGCCTTTTTTTTTAAGGGAGAAGGGGTAAAAAGCAAAAGATAAATTTATGATGCCAAAGAGATAGTTTGCTTGCATTGCCTTTTCTTGCAGTTTTCAACTTTGTGGCTCAAGGCCCTTTTTGCTTGTAACTTACACACTGCTTTACCATCTCTCAGAACGTCGTTTTTAGGCTATACATATCATCCCAGGCACCAATAGCTTAGAGAACACAGCTTATGAAAAATATAAGTCCATATATTATTATTATTATCATTTTGATTTCTGTTTGATTGTTTTGGTTTTCTTACTACTTTGGGTAAGCTTGTTTCAAGTTTTAAGTTTGATAGATTTCTGTCTGGACCTTCACCTATTCCAACTTCCTTAAGGAAATGCAAAACCTATCCTTCCTTACATAAAAAATCCTCTAAGCCTTTCCTGATCCCAGTAGAGAACTGCAAGCTCTGGTATATAAAATGCTTGACAGTTTCAGAGTGTTGGGGAAGAAAATGGAAAGGAGCAACTGCAGGAAAGAGACAGGAGAGCTGGTATGTTGCTTTTTCTTCAAAAACAAAAAGACTTGGAATGTAACATTGCATTTAAGTTTACTTGGTCAGCATCTGATTGAAACAGTCCACCTCCTATTTAAAAGAGTAGAGTGGGGAGGTTGTGCTTGCAAAATGACATCGTATAACAAGCCATTTAACATCTTTCTGAGTGGCTGACTTCTTCATATTTCATGCACAGATATGATTTGCTTTGGAAGTAAACGTCAGAAATGCCAAGTCCTGTTGTACTGAGCCCAATTTGGGATTTATGGTTATCGGTTTCATTGCATAGTCTTAAGATTAGGCCTTGAGTTTTAATACTGTCAGAAATCTGGTGCAGGGCTACAGTTGGCAAGGTCAGGAGCTTTTTTGGACTCAAAAGCTATGAAAGAATCGAGACATGACATGTAGGTCAGAGCTGAAAGCTGTTAAAGACATGATGATCAGATTATCAGATTCAAATAGCCATTTGGGACAAATTTCACCACATTAAAGTCTAGACCATGTGTAGCTTTTAGAAAAGAGAACTAAGGGTATGCGTGGTGGAGTTGGGTGAGGTCTCTTGAAAAGAATTCGGGGCGGACGCAGTGGCTCACGCCTGTAATCCTAGCACTCTGGGAGGCTGAGGTGGGTGAATTGCTCAAGGTCAGGAGTTTGAAACCAGCCTGAGCAAGAGCGAGACGACGTCTCTACTAAAAATAGAAAGAAAATTAATTGGCCAAGTAAAATATATAGAAAAAAATTAGCTGGGCATGGTAGCGCATGCCTGTAGTTCCAGCTACTTGGGAGGCTGAGGCAGAAGGATTGCTTGAGCCCAGGAGTTTGAGGTTGCTGTGAGCTAGGCTGACGCCATGGACTCTAGCCAGGGCAACAGAGTAAGACTCTGTCTCAAAAAAAAAAAAGAATTCGGGAACATCTGTTAAAAGTGGCCTATAAACAGAGAAGTAGTTGCTTTCAGAAATACATAGGGAGTAGGTGTCAGAATCCTAGGCATAATAAATAAACAGATGAGGATGGTAGCACATAAAGAACCTAGTTCTCCCACATTTTTGTTTTGTTGTTGTTGCTTATGAACTTTATTTTTTAATTTAATGCTTTTTTTGAGATTTATTCTTGTTGATTGATAAATGTGGGTAAATGTATTCATTTTAACTGCTATGTAATATTCTGGTATGTAAATTAAACAATTTACATCTACATGCCGTTCCTGATAGACAAATTAGGTTGTCATTAACTTTTCTTTGTTTTTCTTTTATTTTTGGCTGACTATAATAATTGTACATATTTATATGATACAGAGTAATATTTTGATACATGCATACAATGTGTAATGATCGAATCAAGGTAATTAGGATATCCATCACCTCAAACATTTATTTTTTTGTGTTGGGAACATTCAAAATTCTTCTAGCTTTTTAAACATATACAGTAAATTATTGCTGATTCTATTCATCGTATAGTGCTATTGAACACTAGAACTTATTCTACCTAACTAGCTGTAATTTTGTATTCATTCCTAGTTCCCATATTTTATTTTTTAAATTATTTATTTTTTTCAGTTTATTTTTTTATTTCAGCATATTATGAGGGTATAAATGTTTAGATTACATATACATTGCATTGCTAATTGCCATAGTTTAAATTAAAGTGAATATTGTCTCTTTTTCAAGCTTCCTGAGTAAGGGCAAAATGGTGAGAGGGTATAGCTTAATAGTGTAACCTCATCATAACAATCTGGTTCAACTTTTTTTTTTTTGAGACAGGGTCTGACTCTGTTGCCCAGGCTGGAGTGTAGTGGCCTCCTCATAACTCACTGCAACCTCAAACTGGGGTCAAGTAATCCTCCTGCCTCAGCTTCCCAAGTAACTGGGACTATGGGCATGTGCCACCACACTCAGCTAATTTATTACAATTTTTGTAGAGACCAGGTCTCACTCTTGCTCAGGCTGTTCTCAAACTCCTGACCTCAAGTAATCCTCCCACCTCGGCCTCCCAAAGTGGTGGCTCGGGTGAGCCACCGAGCCTGGCCTGGTTCAACTTTTGTATAACAAAGTCATAAGTTGTTTTTCAGTTGCTAGGAACCCCCGAGTAGAAGGTCATGCAGCCTGAGCATGCCCGCATGGACCAAGCATGCAACCATGAGCAGAACCTAAGTGCTCAGACCAAGAAGCAAGGACTGAATTAAAAAGCAGGTACTTCAAGGCAGGATCTAGTATCCAACCAGATTGAACCTTGATGTCACCCCATAGCAGGATCCAGTCACATCATGCCTCCCTGTGTCACTTCATTGCAAGATTTGATCAGATCATGCTTATGTTTATAAAACCTGACCCAGCCCTCAGCTCCCGGAGACAGATTTGAGCCTGACTCTTGTCTACTTGCCTGACTGTCTGGCAATAAACCTTTCTTGCTGCAAAAATCCGGTGCTTTACTGTTTGGCTTTCCATTGACTGTGGGCAAACAAACCTAGTTCAGTTCAGTGGCAATAGTAGGACAGATCTGAGTTCTCACTTGGCTCTGCTGGGTCACCTTGAGCAAGTGTCTTAAATCCTCAAAGCCTCAATTTTCTCATCTGAAAAATAAGGACAGTATTATGCACAACACATGTTTGTGGTAATGATTGAAATGATGTGTAAACAGATCGGGAACATGGTTAGTGTTCAATAAATGGAAGTATTACTACTATTAACATTACAAGTGTTCACTTTAGCCTTCTCAAACTACAATCACATCTGATACTACATGTTAATCTTTGTAAGAATACTGGTGGGGGGTGGGAGGATTGGGGGAGATGTTAGTCAAAGGATGCAAAATTTTGATTTGACAGGAGGAAAAAGTTCAAGAGATCTCTTGTAAGTCATGGTGACTTCAGGTAATAACAATATATTGTATATTTGAAAATTACTAAAAGGGCCAATTTTAAGTATTCTTAACCACAAAAAAATGGTATGTGAAGTAACGAATATGTTACATAGCTTGATTTAGCCATTCCACAATATATACATGTGACAAAACATCATGTCGTATACCATAAACATACACAATTTTTACTTGTTAAATAAATAAATACCCTCACACACACACACACACACACGCACACACACACAGAGACACACACACAAAGAAGAATACTGTTGAGTGGGTTAGGCAGGTATATAGTATTCCCATTTTATAGATGAGAAAAAAATGAAGCTGAATGATGAGCCCAAGGCACCCAACTGATAAAGCAGTACACACTGTGGATTACAACTACAGAGGTTCTTAAATTTGAGCAAGGATCCGAATCGCCTGGGTGGTGATTAAACCCAGATTGTTGGGCTCTACCCCCAAAGTTTCTGATTCAGTAGGTCTGGAGGGGAGCCTTGGAATTTGAATTTCTTATCAGAGCTCAAGTGATACAGGTGCTGCTGGTGTTAGGACCACTCTTTGCAAACCATGGAGCTAGACTAGAGTAACGGTTCTCAAACATACCTAACTCAGTAGAATCACCTGGAAGCTTAAAGGAGTAAATGAACCCATAAACTGCTTCAAGTCTGTTGATTTTCTATCACAAATGCGATTCAGCCTTATCACTGGCATAAAAATAGTTGATTATCCTAAGTAAAAAAGGATAAGTCTGTAACAACTTTGGAAATTTCACAAAGCCTGGAAAGTTGTGGGCTTTTTTTTCTCAAAAATATACTGTTATATTTCTGATCCCGAATTTTCCATTTTATGACCCAAGATTTTCTATTATTGCCTGCCAAATACTGAATCAGCGTTAGCAAATAATTGAGATTACTGACCATAGCTGAAGCAATCAATAAAGTTTTCTTAATATTATAATGAATATTGATACATTGAAATTCTTTCCTGAAATACTAGGTAGTTGGTTATTTTAGCATTGACAAAATGGAAATTAAAAACTCTGCTTTAAAAAGTATTCTGCATTTGTCTATTGAATTAATGAAATGCTTTAATACTTTTTGTCATTTAAGAAGTAATTTGAAAGTTATTTGTATAAATACATTTATTTTGAACTCTTTCTATTGGTATTTTATAGATTTTTTTTTAAGAGACAGGGTCTTGCTCTTTCCGCTAGGCTGGAGTGCAGTGGCCCACTCATAGTTCACTGTAACCTTGAACTGTGGGATCAAGGAATTCTCCCACCTTACCTCCTGTGTAGTTGGGACTATAGGTAGCAAGACCCCATCTCTACAAAAAACTAAAAAGATTAGCCAGACGAAGTCTGGCTCACCATGTTGCCCAGGCTGGTTTCAAACTCCTGACCTCATGCCATCCTCCCACTTTGGCCTCCCAAAGTGCTTGGATAACAGGGGTGAGCCACCGAACACAGCCATAAATTATATATAAACATGCTACCTATAAATTCATTGCGAAAAAAGTAGTTCTTTAAAAACTATGTACCACAGCGCTTTAGTTTGTACCATTAATTGGAAATGGATTATTACCATTTATTTTTATAATACCTAAGTTCTCAGATAAGAATTATTGAATATTATATTTTCATTTTCATCCACTTATTATCAGTGTCTGGTTGAAATCATGTGGTCACAGACTAATAATGTACTACCTATTGCAAAAGCCTCTGCAATATGCATTTCATTAATCGTATTTGGAGTTTACACAGCATCTCTAAGAAATCCCAAATGCTTGAAAAATGTTATTTCATTTATTTTCACAGCACTATTTTAGAGGCAATGTGGAACTCTCACAGTTGAAGGATTAAAGGAGAGAATGCATGCAATGGTTAACTGAGCACAGGGTTTGGAGCCTGGTGAGTACTCTTTAAGTTAGCTGCTATTATTGATACCACTATTACTATTGACTTTTTTGGTAGACTACAGGCATTAAAGTTTCATCATGATGTGTATTTTTCTGCACCTGACATATGAAGGCATCTAATCACTATTATTATTTTTACAGATGGGGTCTTGCTATGTCACCCAGGCTAGAATGTAGTGGCTATTCACAAGTGCTATCATATCCTACTTCAGCCTTGAGTTCCTGGCCTCAAAGGATCCTCCTAGCTTCAGCTGGGATTACAGGTGTGTGTCACCATGGCATCTGATTATTTATTGTCTAGATCTTTAAAGCCATTCAAATGGCTTTCATCAGAATGTCCTTAAATTATGAGACCATGATAGCATTACCTTCATATGCCAAGTCAGGAAGATGGAATGCCAGGTTGTAATGAAAGAAACCTTTACAGATAGGCACTCATTCATTGTTAGATGATGATTTTGCTACATGAAACTCAATTTGAGATCTTTTACTCTGAAACAAGTTAGAAAGTTTATCTCTGAATGTCTCAAATTTAGGGATGTCTCCCCCTTCTAGGCTAGGTCTTACCTAATCACAATGAGATGAAAGTTTCAAGAGAGCACAAGACAGAGAACAATCAGGGATGTCATCTTGTTTAACTGTCACTGTATTTATTCATGACCAAATATAATGCTAAGCAGTATTCAGATATCACCCACGTCGCTTCCCACTCTCTGCCAAACATCAATCCTTTGCTGAGTTATGCAGGGCACCAACCAAGCTCTGTGCGGAGGGCAGAGCTACTCATTCAAACTAGAGATGTTTGGATTCCTTCTACACAGCAAAAATTGTGGGCCAGAGTTGATATCCAATTACAACTCACATCATTTAAAGCAGGTTCAACAATTGCTCTGTAAGGGAGGCAAAACTCCACTTCCATCCTTTTGAGTTCTAGCTGGGCCGGAGAATTAAGCTGACACAAGACAGATTAACAGGAGACAAGCATACACATTTATTTAATAGAAGTTTTGCGTGGCAGGGGAGCCTTCATAAGGAACTGAAGATCCCAAAACACAGAGTTGAACTTTATATACTGAATTGAGCAAAGAGTAGTAAACTGTGAAAATGTGACAAGGCAAAGGGATTATGCTATGGTGATTAATTGGGTGGAGAAGTAACTAAGAAGATAAGGGTTAGTTTAACAAGATTTGTTTGTAAAGATTTCCCTCAGATTCAATTTCCTGTCTTTGATAAGAGTTTTGCTTTCCTTCTAGTGGAGGGAGGGCATCTTTCACACGGGAATGTCCTCTCTGCCTTTTAAGAAACAGCATTATCTTCTTGCACCTGCTGTTTTTTTAAAAAGTGTTTTAACTTAAACTAGTGAATGTACCAGAGCAGCATATTTTGGGGTGGCATGTTCTTAACTCCTTCAGCTTCTAATCACAAATGTCTTATCTTGTTCAAGGTACTGTGGACCAAGTTATTTATTCTCTCATTTAAACATTTAAAAGTCAAACAAGCATAGATTTCTAGACAGAGACTTCTTCAAGGAAGTTGCAAACATTATGTCTTTTTTTTCTCTGTTGTAATGTGTATACTATTGCTTTTGGGAAGGAACACTCATTCTTGCAGTGCCATGATGAGACTCAGTGCTCACACTTTATCCACCCCATCAATAACCAGTAGTAAAAAGTATATCACAGTGTGATGTTAAAATTTTATGGTGCCTTAGGGCTGTGGTCCCTAACCTTCCAGCCGCAGAGAGTACTGGTCAGTGGCCTGTTAGCAATCAGGCTGCACAGCAGGAGGTGAGTGAGCAAAGCTTCATCTTTATTTACAGCTGCTCCCCATCACTCGCATCACCACCTGAGCTCTGCTTCCTGTGAGATCAGCAGTGGCATTGCTAACGGCTGTCTTCTAGCTTCTGTTTACTGCTTGCTTGCTGACCGCAGCTGACCACAGCTGACCGCAGGGCATTATGGGCTGAAACAAAATGCAGGAAAAAGTGCTGATTCCAGAGCCCATGGACTGGGACCTGGAACAGGTTAGGACCAATCAAGGACAGGGTAAAGTAAAAGGCAGAAAAAAAAAGGCAGATAAGGAGCTTACCAATCACTGTAACGGGCAGCTGCGTGATCAAAATATAGAACAAATCACTGTAGAGGGCAGATGCATGATCAGCGAGTGAACAGCTTATGTGCACTGAGTATAAAAAGCTTACACCCACCCCATTTGGGGTCCCTGCCCGAATAGAGGCCACTGCGTTGGTGCTCTGAGTCTTGGACCCTAGCTAGCTAGATAATAAAACTCCTTTTGGTGATTACAGCCTCGGTGACTCTGTCTCTCTGTCTCGCGGTCCTGCAGATTTCGGCTCTAACAGCATTAGATTTTCATAGGAGCGCAACCCTATCGTAAACTGAGCATGCGAAGAATCTCGGTTTTGAGCTCCTTATGAGAGTCTAGTATCTGATGATCTGAGGTGGAGCTGAAGCGGTGATGCTAGTGCTGGAGAGTGGCTGCAAATACAGATTATCATTAGCAGAGAGATTCAACTACACAATAAATGTAATGTGCTTGAATCATCCCCCTGTCTGTGGAAAAATTGTCTTCTATGATACTGGTCCCTGGTGCCAAAAAGGTTGGGGACCGCTGTCTTAGGTATTTCCTTAAACAGAATGCAACCAAAGCCTGGCAACAAAACATACCCCTACAGAATCAATTACTAAATATCATTCAAGTACACAGGCTTTACTAGGCAAAGGAAGAAAGTTTTTAAGTTGCCATCTGAAGACGTAGGGCTGGTTATGGCAAATTTCTAAAGCAGAAAGGCTAATAAACAGCTTACAGGTTTCCAGCTACAGTAATAACTTGGCTAGGCTGCTTAAAGTGCTTTGCAAAATCTGACTTACTTCAAATTTATACTCCCTTTCCAAAAGAGATTTGATGGAACCTAAAATGAAAAGAAATAAATGCAAACAACATCATTGATTCATGGGGAAACATCTATTTAAAAAAAAAAAGAAGAGCTCTGATTAGCTACATTTTCACTCTGAGCTTCCTGGCAGCCAAAGAAAAAAAGTAATGAAAAATGGAAAGAATGTTGTATCTGGAGTCATAAGGAATGGTTTCCAGTTTGGCAGTCTGTTGCTGTCACTTACTTGCAGGGTGGCAGGGGTCTTTCTCTTAATGCATCTTCTTAGATTCTGTTTCCTTATTTTAAAAGTGTGGACAATAAGAATCTGAAAGAATGTTGAGAGGATTCAAGGAGATATTGTATGTGGAGGAAAATTAAAGCATTGAACAAAACGAAATTGGCTATAATCAAAAATTTATATTATCCAATGCAAATAAAACATTTTCTTAAATCAGACAATGTTTTATTGGTCTGACTCCCACAGGGTGTAGAACATCGGCAGCACATCACACGTTTGCTAAACTAATGAAGGAGGGAAGGAGGATTGTTCCCAGATGTTTTCTCTTCAAGCTTGAGTAAATGTTTGGTCAATTTCACATACTTTTTCAACAAAGAAAATAGGGAAGTCAGATGCCAAGCAGCTGAGAGGGGCTGCAGAAGGTCCTATGCATACAGGCTGCTCCATTATGAACTCACAACCACAGTTCTAAATAGGCTTTCAACACTGTCCAGCAACCTGCTCTGATTTCAGGACTTCATTTGCCATCCTCTCCAATAACTACTTCAAGCCTCCCACAATCTCCATCCACTTGATTCTTCACCCTTCATACCTGAGCTCTACCAAGTCTTCCCTGACCTCTGCCAAATTGTCTCCCTATTTTACACTATCATAATACCACTTACATTATTTTCCTCATGCCATCTATCATTGTTCCAAATTTACATTTATTTGTATCATTATTATTACGTCTATCATTATTAATTAGTGTTATCAATCAAGTTAGTTAATCAAATTAATAAAAATTACATAATTATTACTTATTTCCATCCTTATTATACTTAATCACATCATTATGTTCGTAATTGGCTCCCAGACACTAAACTCCAACAGAGCAGGGACCTGTTTTTTGTTCATCGTTGTGTTCCCCAGGCCTAACCAAGTGCCCCCCATACATAGTAGGTGGTCACTCAATATTTGCTAAATTAATTAGCATTCCTGACTTCTAGAAACTCTCTGGAGGCTTAATATGCAATGGTATAGTGTGCAATGGCCAAGTTTCAGAGGGGTTTGCAGCTCCCCACCCCGGGCCTTGGTAAAGAAACCTGGGTTGCCTGTTTTGCAAAGTGAACCCTGTGGCAAATGTTTTCAGAGGCGGCAGAACCTGGCCTCTTTACAAAGACAAAACAAAACAGGCCCCGAAGCCGCCCTAAAATCTTTTCCTGGGTCAGACACGCGTTCCAGCCGAGGCTTGCGCTCCAGGGCACGACCTGGAATAAACCCAGCGAGCATCCGGCGCGCGTACCGGGCATGCCAGCTGGAGGCTGCGCTGGGACTGCCCCTTCTCATTTCTCCCGCGCGAACCCCCGCCGGACGGCTCCACTCCCTGTCTCCAGTGCAGGGGGGAGCCCGGCGCCCCGATACTGGCAGCCTCCTCATGCCGCGCCCAATTGCAGCCTCCTCTCGCGCCGCCTGCGGAGTGAAGTTCACGGCTCGTGAAATTGGGTCCGTGATCTGAACTACGAGGCCCAGCAAGGCGGCGCCGAGTGGGCGGCGCGACGCGCTCCCCCTGTCCCGTGCGCCGAGTGCGCCCCTCCTGGGGCCCGCTGCTGCTCCGGGCGCGGTGCGCTGGCTGCGCGGCCGCGGGGCGTTCTCCGTGCGCGGGGCGGGTGGCGAGCGAGGTTCCCGTGGCCGCACGCTAGGAGGCTGGAACTTCGTTAGGAAGAATGGAACTGGCGACTCGCTACCAGGTGAGGGGCCCGGACGCGCCCACGGCTTGCCTTCCTTTTGCGCCCTGCCCTTCGTTTTGGCTTTGGGCTGGAAGCGTGGCCCTTGGCCGCGGCGCTGTGGGTAGGGCGTGCCCGGTCCCGCGAACGCCGGAGTGGGCGCGCCCTGCAGGTGTGCGCAGTGGGTCACGATCGTGCCACCCCGACTACAGAGGCCGGGCGCCCCCACACGCCTGAGGCCAGCCGGGCGCCCTGCTTCGTCCCGGGTGGCTGCCTGGGGGTGCAGGCGGGGAGGTAGCAGGGCGCAGCGCCTGCGTTTGCAGCTCTGGAGAGACCCGGGGTAGGGGGCTTTTTTTTGTGCGCCCCTCCTTTCTCCGGGAATGAAGTTTAAGAAAGATGAAGTTTTTCTAAAAAACATAGTTGAGAGACCAGTTCAGCTTGGATAGTGGGGTTAAAAGGTATGGTTTTCGTGTTTGTTCTAGAACTTTTTTCTTTCTTTTAACTTTTTCCTAATGTAAATATTCTCGAACTCTTTATAAGTGTTTTCAAGGAATTCGTAACCAGTGGTGGGGGCGGGGAGCGGCAAAGTCTTGAGGCCAAGTTAGAAAGCAAGCTGCAAGATCCCAAATCATACACACCGCACGACCCCTGTTACGCATTATGGGCCTAACTAGGCTTTAAAGCTCATTAACAAACACTTGAGAATAAGTTTTCCAAACATTTCAGAGTGGTGGGAATGTGACCATAACTTCAGTTTTCTCTTACTTTTTCAAAGAGCTTTTCTCTTAATTTTTGTAATGGACGTACATTCTTATTTAGAGATAAGCAATAAGAACATTTTTCAAAAGAACTAAAAATAAAACTTTTAAAAAGGGAAGGAAGCAGCCACGCTGCTGCTTGTGGGAGCCACAGAGATGCTTTGTGAGAGGGTTGGGGGTTTTTTCCGCTTGCTTTTGTGAGAGGCTCTGGACTCACTGCTTCCCCCTTACCTTCGACTGGTGTTTACTTTTCTCCACCTGGGTGCTGCGGCCCGGGAGTGGAGGCGGGGCCCCTGGCCTTGGGAGACTCTAAGCACTGGCCGCTGTCACCTGCCTGAGTCTGGCGGCAGATTAAACACCGAGTCACTTGTGGTCGCTTTGGCCATTTAGTAATTTCTGAAAGCCTTCCTAGACGTGGTCGTTTGGGAAAAATCTATTGTGGATGTTTGTGAGTATTTTAAAAATTCCTCCAATGAGGGAAGATACTAAAAGCAAGGAAAACAAACAGTAAAGCAAGCCTAAGGACTGAGACAGGGCTAGTTTTTTTCCCTTCTCCTATTAGCCTTTCCCACTTATTGGCATTCTATATTTCTAGGAGTTTCTGCTTATCCAGGCCTTAAAAAAACAAACCTGGAGAAGGAGATTTGAGCTCCTTGTGCATTTCATCAGAAAGTGTATCTTGATAATGTATCAACTCCTGAAACTTGTTCTGTTGGAGAGGTCTTTGCACTTCCAAGACTGATAATCATAGTTCATGTTTAGGACATTAAAAAGTGTCCCAGGACGTGTAGTTGGAAGTGAACGTTTTACTGCCACATAATGAGGCTAATTTTTGGTAGTTCTAAAATGTTAAACTATTTACCATGTGGGGGAAACCGACAAATTATATCCGACCCATTATGCACCAATTAGGGCAAATTACTGTATCTAAGATGATCAGGTTTTTTTCCCCCTTTTCTAAAGACCTCCTAATTGGCAGTGCAAATTAAGATGTGTGATGATTTTTGCAGTGAAATGTTCCTGTTCATAATTTAAATGAGAGCAGATTATAGTGTCTTTAAATTAGTGAAGAGTGGTTCTGTGGAGTGGGCAGGTGACTGCAGATAAGAGCACTTAATGAACATTTCAGGCACAGCAAGATATTAAATTCCTGTGGTTCTACCCTGTCCCCCAGCCTTATGAATAAATCAGTGTGATGAACCACCTGAATCGGCATTATTACATACTGAATACAGTTCAACTCTGTGCAGTGGGTTTTAATTTCACACGTGCAGTAAATATAATTTCCATCCCTTGGAAAGCACAGAGCTAAGGAAGGTGTTTCAGCAAAGCAGCTTAGGTCTAACGTTAATGAGCAATAAATGAACAAGGATGAGACACTCATTTATACTCTGAGCTATGAGTCTGTATTTTTGCACAATCCCACCAGTATGTCGGATTCGATGTCCTCTGACAGTGATTATGCCTCCCATGGGCTGTAGTCTTGTTGGGCTGACCACTATGTGTTTTTTATATTGAATGACAAATAATATCTACTAAAGGCAAGGGTGTGATGCCTTACCAAGAGCTTTTAACAAACAGTACAGCTCGCTGCAGCTTGACCTTGCCTCAGCTTCCTAGCAGAGAGACTGGTAGGGACTGAATGTCAGTGTCCTCCTTGTACGCTCTTCCAGCTCCAGGGTGCAGGACAGACTCTTTGAGAAGGAAATGTTGCTAAGTGTTCTCATGAATATGCACAAGCGTGCTGTTGAAGGGGTAAAGGGGAATTTTTCTGGTGTTGACCTCATAGTTGCAAAGTGCTCCCATCTGATCCTGTGGCTTAAAATGTGTGCCAAGAGCTCCAGAAGCTGGTCTCAGAGAAAGGACGTTTGTGATTTTTTGGAAGGACAATGATTTTCCATTTTGATAGTCCTTTATTTAAAAGGCCACTCAGTCACTCTGTGTACTGCTCACCAACCCATCCATGGCAGAGCGGAATTCTCAATGATCAGAGGAAAACCTCAGAGATCACAGCAATTCTGATCCAGGTACACAGGACAGAAAACCATGAGACGGTGTGACTTTAAAACAATTTGTGAATGTTAGAGTAAATTAGCGAAAAAGGTCAGTAAAGCCATTGAATAGAAAAGCCTAGGCATATTAATTTGAAATTGCTTTTCAGGGTTTTCCTTTACTCATTAGCATGCTCTTGGAGTTATAGTTTAGAATTTTTACCTCCAACATACAGTTTTGTTTTATAAAAACCTTACAGCTTTAGTCACCAAAGTGGAGTTTGATACAGGCTGCTTGAAGTAGGGATAGAGAAAAGAAAATATTAGTGGAACCATTTTATTTTATTTTTGTTTATGAAAAGCAGTGGACCATTCAGAGGCATGTTTGGTAAATTTAGCTGAAGTTATCACTCAGAAAAATGTATCTTCCGCAGTAGTAAATGCTAGCCCCCTGTATGCAGCACAGAAATATGTTGTGGACTCTTACAGATGAAGGGGCCAGAGTTTTAGTTCAAGGGAATCACTGATGCTTGCTGCCTGGTTTTTGCAATCAGCTGAGGACAGGGATTACTGACTGGGTTAGTCCATTTAGCAGATGTTCATTGAGCACCTGCTACGTGCTAGTTATTGTTAGTTATGGTGAAAGAAGAAAGACGTGGGAAACACTCTTCTTCCCCACACTCCCCACCAGAAGGCCACTCTTGAACTCCTTGCCTCCTTCTGCCTTAGCCAGAGCTCAGCTGGCTCCTGCTCTGTGCTGTGGGGACTTAGGCTGCCTTGAGGGTGGGGGGAGGGAGACCTTAAGAGCCTTCCTTTTCTCCCTCGAGGAATGTAAACTATCACTTCTTTGAAAAGTCATGCTATGTTAAGTACTTGAAAGTTGTCAGAGTTAATGCTCACTATAGTTTTGTGAAGCAGGTGGTATTACCTGCATTTTAAAGATAAAGGTTACCTTGACTAATTTGCTCAGGGAAACTTATAGGGAAGAAACTCAGTTAGGAATCTGTCCCCAGAGTCACTGCCTGGCTCTTGCCACTGGAATCGTGGGACTTTGTGAAGTCACAAAACTTTCCCTAAAAGAATTGAGGATAGAAATCTTTGCCTAACTTACGGTGCTACAGAGATGATGAAGGACATGCTGAGTATAACGTACCATTTAAGTAGAAGGGCTGGAGTGTGAAGAGCAGCTGGTCTGGTTCTTTTTTAGGATTTTACCAGATTATGCTTTATACTGTGTACAAGTCAGTTTGGGACTATCAATAAGATCCACAAAGCTTTTTCATAGGAATGACTTTTATGTGAATTTTGTGTAGTACAGACAGCGTCATGTCACTGCTCCGCCTCCCCTGCTCTTCTCTGTACCCCCTTTCTGGGTGGTTTCCATCGAGTATTTGCCTGTAGTACAGTCATCGTTTTTCCTGACCATTGTGTGATTGCTCGTGGGCGCTGTCGCTATCGAGTAGCTTAGAGGTCTTTACAGTTTGCATTTGTAGTGACTGTGTGGTGTTTCACTGAGTAGATGTGTAGTTTATGTGTATGTATTTTCTGATGAAACATTTTTTTTCTTTATTAAAGGAACTTTGTCCTAAATGTCTCAGGATGGTATACTATGTATCTTAGGGCTTGTGTCAGAGTCCAGACTTTTAAATTACTGTTTATGATGTATTTGATATCTTGTAAACGTGCCCAATTTTCAGTAGATGGGAACCTGTGACACATTGTTTTCCTAGGGCATTTCCCCTTTTGTTGTGCTGTGTTAACTGAGAGAAAGTAGTTTTTGCTGAGGTTAGAGTCAAGGCTCATGATAACTGGATGAAACAATTACTGTTGTTTCCCTGAGTTCAGAGCATCTGGTAGAATGTTTTAGTGTGGGGGAAAGTGTAGAGGGGTCTTAGAAGTCTGTTAGCCACCATCTGGCTGCCTAGAAGACCAAGAAAACCCATGAACATGCCAGTGGACACGTAGTGAAAGTGACTGCGGATTAGGGCTGTTGGGAGTTTGTGAAAGTTGACTTGGAAGCAGGAACACCAGGTCCAGAGCTCCCCTCCTGTGTGGCAATGTTCCCTTTTTGTTGGTTTTGTTTGTTTGTTTGAGACAGAGTCTTGCTCTGCTCTGTGGCCTGGGTTACAGTGCAGTGGTGTTGTCACAGCTCACTGCAACCTCGGACTCCTGGGCTCAAGTGATCCTCCTGCCTCAGCCTCCAGAGAGTAGCTGGGACTGCAGGTGTGCATCACCACGCCTGCTTCACCATGCCTGGCTCATTTTTCTTTGTTTTGTAGAGATGGAGTCTTGGTTTTGCTTAGGCTAATGAGTCCCTTTTTGAAGAGTTGCCTTCTTTTGTCTTGCTTGTTTCAACTATAAATAGTCTCCTAGACAGCATTGCTGAAAATATATTTTCATTGGAGGTTGGATGTCTAAAGGTTGAAGAGAAGGTTCACCCATTATAAAGTAGTTTCTAAGAGCGAAAGAAAAATATTTCTTAATCTGGGTGCTGGTTATAAAGGGTAGGTACACTCTGGCAAACTTCACCAAACTGTATATTTAAGATACATGCGCTTCTCTGTTTGTATGTTGCATTTCAGTAAAACATTTAAAAAATTGCACGTGGAATCCCTAAGCATGAGTCTTGGAGTCTGTGCTTCCTGCCAGCCCAGGCTGCCATGTATTTAGGAAGCAGATTTCCTGGTGTCTTGTGCCCTGCTAGTTGTACCAGTTTCCTAGGACTGAGCATGGTCCAGAATCCCTTCCCACAAACCCCTTTGCTGTTCCTCCAAACCCTGCATAGGAGCAGTACAGTTGTTTGGGCAGCCCCTCCAGTCTTTAAGCCTCTGATCCAGGAGTGGCGTGTATACTTGTCCGTACACTTGTGAGCAAACCCTGGAGGTCTGGGTCTTTTGGCATAAACCCTGAGACACTCCCTCTGCTGCCTCCTGGCAGATGTCCTCCTCTGTTACGAGGGCCCCTGGACTTTCCCCAGGGTAGTGACTGGTGACCCCAAACCATGTGGCTGGTCAAAATGATAATTATCCAGCGTTATGTGAAGGGCCTGGCATATAGGTGTTAAATATTTGTTGAATTAAAAATGAACTGCTGGTTTAGGGCTGTCTATGTGTCATGAGTGGGAAGTGTGAGTTATCATGGGCGGGAATGTCCTGTCAGAGAGCTACTCAAAGTTTTTCTGTTGAACTAAATGTGGAAGCCAGTTGGGGCCTGCCTGAGAGGCCTGGAGGGGGTAGAAGATTTTCTCATAAATCTCCAGTTTTATCTTTCAAAGTCATGCCTGTTTTGCATTCTATCCCATGATACATTTTTATTTAATATAAAAAATGAAATTAAAAATGACTCTGGGGGCAGGGATTTCCCTTCCCTGTCCCACCCATGATCCTAAGAGCCCTCCGGCAGTCACTGAGCTCCCAGGTTGGAGAAGTGTGGAACTGCCAAGTGTAAAATTTAGAAATCACACCTACAATAAATCCTGAAATAGAAAGGACATTTCCCTTCCATTCCTCCATCCCTGCCCTACAATATCTTTAATTTAAAGCTCCGTGACCGTGAAGGGCAGTTAAATGGGGGGAAAAATCAAAACTTACTTGATATGGAAATCCCTAAAAACATTTTTAATGCAGAATTTCTAGTGTCTTTATTTTCTTTTCCATTAGCTTTGGTTTAAAAAGGAAAGTTAAGGGAAAAGTATATTTAACACCATTGTTTATTCTTAGCTGTCTTTCTCCCCACCCCTCCCACCTTGGCGATTGGTCCCAGGCATTTATTAAAGTGGTTGAAGCCAGTGGGGCTCCCTCCAGCCTTTCCCACAGGTGCTCATGACCTCTTACCCTAGGGCTCCCTTTACCTGACTTCAAAAAAAAAAGGTCGTTTTGTTTTGTTTTCCCACACGGCTAGCTTCAAAAAGTCACTGAAAAGAGCATCTGGATGTCCTCATGACCTTCGTGGTACTAAGTGATTGTAATTAGCACCGAAAAAGGATGCACTCTTAGTGTGAGTGTGTCATTCACTGTGGCACAATGCCAAGAGCCAAGTGGTGTCAGCAGCCTGCGTGGCCGGCGTCCCAGAGGTTGTTAGGGCTCATTTTCCATGGTCTGCAGTCAGGGCTTTCAGCAGGGCAGAGGCGTGTCAAGAGGGTCCCTGTACAAAGGCTTTCAGGGCTGGGCTGTGGGATACAGAAGATGCTTCCCCCGCACCCCACATCGGTGTGGATATCTGTTCAGTGCTTGTCTCAAGTGAGCACAGGACTTGCTTCCTCTGAAAGACAGACGCCTCCAGATTCATGCTTCTGCCTGTGCACCTATGCAAGTCGTTCTCCAGGGTCACTCCATCCTGCACTGTGTTGATGTGACTGATGTCACTGCTCCTAGATAAGTCTTCCTGACCACCCCTCACCTGGGTCAGGTGCCCCCCCTGGGGACTTCTGAAGCACCTGGACTTACTTCCCTCTTCACACTTAATCGTGCCACATTGAAATCGTTTAAATATTGTCTCGCCCACCCTATCACCTATGACTTATTTTCCATCAGATCTCTTAGCATGGTGCCCCGCATAGATTAGATGTTTGGTTAACGGCTCCCGTGTTAGGTGCTTATTTAATATTTCTTGAATGGATGAAAGGGCATAGTAGTACTGGTATTATTATATTCTTTTAATAACTAACATTTATATAGTGTCTTCAACTTTACAGAACAACTTTCCAGGCATATTTTGGGAGTCATCAGAGCTCTGGATTAATGTTCTGATTCTTTTCCTTCCAGGTAAATGGGAGAGTTGCGGTTTCCTAGCTCCTTGGAACCAGCAAGGCAATTTGACTTGCTTTGGCTGATGAAATATGAGCAGAAATATTAGGTTTCACTTGTAGATGGAATTCTTTGTATGCCAGCATGTTTTTTGCCATATCTCATTCCCTCTGCCTCTGTACCTGCCAGCATTTCAAATAGTAGTAGCTCTGTCGGCTCGGGTCCTGGTGTGAGGCCAGTGTGGAATAGACTCTGGCTGGCCTATGATGAACATGTAACATGAACAAGACAGAAGCCTTTTTCGTTGTTGTTTTAAGCCATTAATTGCGATTTGGGCTTGTTTGCTACTGCTTTATAACCTGTCACACATACCCTGACAGATAGACCAAGGCTCTCATAGTTCAATGTTGGATTCACTGTGTGGTCGTCATGTGGGTGAACTGAGGTCATGGTAGTAGTAGTGTTGATAGAAATATGTGGGTTTCTCTGATTGTCAGAGTGATGGGGGTGAGGGGAATGCTTCTGTTAAGTGGTTTAGAGTTCAGGGATAAGTATCTTATGGCAGACAGGAGAGTCCCACCGGACAAACCAATTGTTCTGTCCAAAATGCCAATAGCAAGACTTGTCCAGTTTGATAATCAGTGTTTAGAGTCTAGAGAAATCTTAATATGGGCTTCGCATTTCTTATCTGCTGAGCTCCCTGGAAGAGGAAGTTACTGCAGCACTTCCCATGTGGTTTGGTTCACTTCACTCCTAGGATCTCTGCCAAAATTCCAGTTCAAAGGCTACTCATCTGCTGCATAGTTCCTCTAAGCCCCATACGAGTACATGTCTGAAATTTCTCCCCACTTCTGTTTTCCCTTTTAAAAATAACATCAATTAATTTGGGGGGAGGTTTTTGTTGTGGTAAAATATACATAATAAAATTTATTATTTTATCTATTTTAAGTATACAATTCCATATAGTCCCATTGTTATGCAACCATCACTGCTATCTCCCGAGCTTTTTCATCATTCTAAGCCGAAACTCTGTACCCACTAAAGAATAACTCCCCAATACCTCTTCCCTCAGCCCCTGGTTGCCTCTATTTTAGTTTCTGTCCCTGAGAATTTGGCAATTCTAGTTATCTCATTTAAGTAGAATCATATACTATTTGTCGTTTTGTGACTGGCTCATTTCACTTAACATAATGTGTTTAGGGTTCATCTGTGTTGTAGCACGTGTTAGAATTTCATTTCTTTTTAAGGCTGAATAATACTTTTATATGTACATATAACATTTTTTCCCTCATACATTCATTCATCAATGAACATTTTGGTTGTTTCCACCTTTTGGCTGTTGTGAGTGATGCATGGTATACAGTGAACAAACATTGAGATACAAATATCTGTTTGAGTCACTGCTTTCGTTGTTTTGGGTACATACCTAAAAGTGGAAGTGATGGGTTATATGGTAATTCTTCTGAGTCATATGGTAATTCTAAACTTAATTTTTTCAGAAATTACCACTGTTCAGTATAGAGGCTTTGCCCTTTTACATCGTTACCAGCAATGCACAGAGATTCCAATTTTTTTCACATGCTTGCCAACACTAGTTCTTTTCTGTTTTTTTGATAATGGCTGTTCTAATGGGTGTGAAGTGATGTCTCATTGTGGTTTTGGTTAGTGTTTCCCTAATGATTAGTGATGTTAACCATTTTTTCACGTGCTCATTGGCCATCTGTGTATCTTCCTTGGAGAAATGTTTGCTCACGTCTTTTGCCCAATTCTTAATTGGCTTTTTGTAGTTGTTGAGTTGTGGGAGTTATTTATATATTTTGGATATTTAATCTTTTATCAGATATATGACCTGCATATATTTTCTGCCATTCTGTAGGTTGGCTTTTCATGGTCTTGGTAGTGTCCTTTGCGCAAAAAGTTTTAATTTTGTTGAAGTCTAGTTTATTTTTTCTTTTGTTGCCATATCCAAGAAGATATTGCCAAACCCAGTGTCATGAAGCTCTTCCCTATGTTTTCCTCTAAGAGTTTTATAGTTTTAGCTCTTATATGTAGGCCTTTGATCCATTTTGAGTTAGTTTTTGTAGATGGTTTAAGGTAAGGGTTCACCCTCATTCTTTTGCATGTGGATATAACCGGTTTTCCAGCACAATTTGTTGAAAAAACTGTTCTTTGCCATTGAATTGTCTTGGCGGATGCTTGTCAAAAATCCTTTGACCATACATGTAAGGGTTTATTTTGGGGCTCTTCATTCACTTTCTTTGGTTTATTATGTCTGTCTTTATGCCAAGACCACATTGTTCTGATTACTGTAGCTTAGTAGTAAGTATTGAAGTCAGGAAATATAAGTCTTCTAATACTGTTCTTTTTCAAGATTGTTTTGGTTGTTTAGGGTCCCTTGTGATTCCACATGAATTTTAGGATAGGTTTTTCTATTTATTCAAGAACCATCATTGGGATTCTGATAGCGATTGCATTGAGTATTAGATAGTGTCAGGTTGTATTGTCATCTTAACAATAGTAAGCCTTCCAGTCTGTGGACATGGGATATCTTTCCACTTATTTATCGTCTTTAATTTCTTTCAGCGATGTTTTGTAGCTTTCAGTGTATAAGACTTTCACCTTGTTGGTTAAGCTTATTCTAAGTATTTTTTTGATGCCATTATAAATGGAATTTTTAAAAAAATTCATATTGTTCATTGTTGGGATGTAGAAATGCAACTGGTTTTAGTGTTGATTTTTGTGTCCTGCAGTGTTGAATTTGTTAATTAGCTCTAACCACTTTTGTATGTAATCTATAATGCTCTGCACATACAATCATGCCATCTTGTAACAGAGATAAATTTTACTTCTTCCTTTCCAATTTGGATGCTTTTTATTCTTTATTTTTCTTGCCTGATTGCTGTGGCTGGACCTTCCAGTACTATGTTGAGTAGAAGTGGTGAAAGCAGGTGTTTTTGTCTTTTTCCTGATCTCTGGGGAAAAGCTTTCAGTCTTTCACTGTTGAGTATGATGTTAGTTGTGGTTTTTTCATGTGTTGGTGAAGTTTCATTCCATTCTTAGTTGAGGATTTTTTTTTTCTTCTAATCATGGAAGGGTGTTGATTTTTGTCAGATATTTTTTCTGCATCAATTGAGGTGATAATTTTTCCCCCTTTATTCTGTTTATATGGTGTATTACATTAATTGATTTTCATATGTTGAACTATTTTGCATTCCTTGAATAAATTCCACTTGGTCATCGTGTATAATAATCCTTTTGCTATGCTGCTGAATCGGTTATTTTGTTGATGATTTTTGCATTGGTATTCATAAGGAATATTGCTGTATAGTTTTCTTGTAGGCTCATTATCTGGCTTTGGTATCAGGGTACTTCTGGCCTCATGTAATAGAATGAGTTGGAAAGTGTTCCCTCTTCAGGTTTTTGGAAGAGTCTGAGAAGGACTGGTGTTAATTCTTCTTTAAATATTTAGTAGAATTCATCTGATCTTGAGCTTTACTTTGTTGAGAGGTTTTTGATTACTGATTCAAATCCTTACTAGTTATATGTCTATTCAGATCTTCTATTTCTTCATAATTCAATCTTGGTAGGTTGTATGTTTCTAGGAAGTTATCCATTTTATCTAGATAATCTAATTTGTTGGCATACAGTTCACAGTATTCTTTAAAAAACCTTTTTACTTATGTAAAATGGGTAGTAATGTCCCCACTTTCATTTCTGATTTGAGTGAAGTTTTCTCTCTCTCTTTTTTTGGTCAATGTAGCTTAAGATCTGTGAATTTTGCTGGTATTCTCAAAGAATGAACTTTTGGTTTTATTGATCTTTATTATTCTATTCTGTTTTAATTTATCTTTGCTTTAATCTTTATTTCCTTTCTTCTGATAGCTTTGGGTTTAGTTTGCTGTACTTTTTCTAGTTCCTTAAGATGTGAAGTTAATTTGTTGGTTTTAGATCATTTCTTTTTGTTTTTTTTT
>CAUYPO010133029.1:0-15445 GCA_963574435.1 Cheirogaleus major
GCCACCATGCCCAGCTCATTTTTTCTATATATTTTTAGTTGGCCAATTAATTGCTTTCTATTTATAGTAGAGACGGGGTCTCGCTCTTGCTCAGGCTGGTTTCGAACTCCTGAGCTCGAGCGATCCGCCTGCCTCGGCCTCCAAGAGAGCTAGGATTACAGGCGTGAGCCACCGCGCCCAGCCTAACATTTATATACTGATTAAGGCATTTTCTGTGCCACGCACTGTACTGGGATGGGGGGCACCTAGCAAGAAGAAGAAAACACAGCCCCTGTGCTGTGGAAAACCACAGTCCACACAAGGAAATACAAAGACAAACAATCCAATGATGGGAATTGTTTAAACGAGCTGCAGTGACGAGGGACTAATTTTTCCTGGAGGAGGTGGGAAAATTCCATGGATGAGGAAACATCTGAGCAGGATCAAGGAGGATAAAAACACTCTCTTGCACACACATGCAAGCGGGCACACACGCACACACACACACACACACAACAAAGATGAACGCAGAACCCCCCAATCAAGGGACACTCTCAAGAATTCAGAAAAGTTCTAGGCTGGCCCTTGGGGTGTGAGGGGAGGAAGCCAGAGGAGACTGGCCGTCCTGTGACACCATTAACTGCCAAGGGGCCCACAGGTGGAACAGCGGGATGGGTTGGGGAGATGGTGGCAAAGCCACGGATTCTGTTTTGGACACTCTTTTCTTCTCACCACCAACCTCTTTGTCCTTCTCCCACAGGAGCCTAAAAGACCCCCCAGCCCCCGCAAAGTCTTGTCACTTGATCTACCACATGTTCCAAGAGCAAAATGGGCAACTGAAACAGGATCATTCTCACGTGAGCCTTTCAGATGCCAGCATTCTGATTTACAGCCACTCTTCACTTTGGGAAGCAGTCAGCATTCAGTGCTATCCTAAAATGTGGCACTCCTAATCTTCATTTTAGAATTATTAAGAGGCCAGGCATGGTGACTCACGCCTATAATCCCAGCACTTTGGGAGGCCAAGGCAGGAGGATCTCTTGAGGCCAGGAGTTCAAGACTAGCCTGAACAACGTAGCAAGACTCTGTCTCTACAAAAATTTAAAAATTAGCTAGGCATGGTAGCACATGCCTGTAGTCCCAGCTACTTGGGAGGCTGAGGTAGGAAGACTACTTGAGCCCGGGAGTTTGAAGTTGTAGTGAGCTATGATGATGCCACTGCACTCCAGCCTGGGCAACCTAGCAAGACCCTGTCTCTAAAATAAAAATAATAAAAAATAAAATAAAATTATTAAGAGATGCTGGCAAAGAAACAATATGACATTTTAATGAATGCTAGATATCTCACACACGATGACAGATATTCAACAAGTGTTTATCAAGTGAATGACCATCCTGACTGTATTGTGCCAGGCCCTGTGTGATGGGCTGCACCAAGCAAGACACGGTCCCTGCCCTCAAGTGCTTCCCAGTCTAGTGAGGAAGGTGAGGAAGGCAGGTGTGTAAACAAACTGTAAAGTGCGATTGCTGCCTTGGAGGAGCAAAAGCCAGACACATAATAAGAGCTCTTTATTCTAAAGCACAAAGGGCAAAGGTGCACGTGGTCCAAGCCAACGAGGACACCCAGTGCCAAGCCGGGGAGTCTGATCTTTATCTGGAAGGCAACGTGGAGCCTCTGAAGAGTGTTGAGCTGAGGAGTGACATTACCAAGACCGTATTCTGGAAAGATCACTTTGGCAGCCGTGCAGCCAATAGCTTGGTAAAAGAAAATGTGGGAGAAGGTAGACCAGTTGGGAGGACATTTCAAACGAGCAGGTAATAGATGTGGACTTTCTGAACTGAGAGAGTAGCAGGAGAGGACAGAAAGCAAGGCACCAACTGAAGAGGTATTTGGAAGGAGGACTCATTCGAGCTCAGGGGTGGATCTGATCCGGGAGGTGCAGGAGAGGGACTTGCTGAGATGCTCCCCTGGCTCCTGGTGTGGGCAGCTGGGCGGTGTGTGAATTATTATTATAAGAGAGGAGATCCAAGAAGAAAAGCAGTTTGAAGCGGGGAGGGGGATGAAGGGCACGAGGAAGAATGAATTCCGATTTGGACATAATGAATTTGAGGAGCAGAGAGTCATATCCATGGACGACCAGGGAGGCAGCTGGATACTGAAGCCTGCAGGAAACAAAACTGGGGCCGGGGAGAGTGACTTACTGTACCACCTTGAGCAAGCATCTCAGCCTCTCTCTGCCTCAGAGTCTTCATCCGAAAGACGGAGGAGCAGCTTGGCGTCTGACTGCAGGGAGCGCAGAACCTAGTGGGCACTGGTGAGTGCTTACACCTGCGGTCTCCATCGCATGCATCACACCAGAACACCTGCCTAATTTTTACTATTTTTAGTAAAGACAAGGTCTCACTCTTGCTCAGGCTGGTCTCGAACTCCTGAGTTCAAGCGATCCTCCCGCCCCAGCCTCCCAGAGTGCTGGGATTACAGGCTCGAGCCACAGTGCCCAGCCAAGAGGTTAGGTGATTTAGCCAAGGTCACACAGTACTAAAGGAAGCCTATTGCTGGGGTTGGAACCCCAACTTTGTGACTGCCAAGTTGGCCACTTCGTGGCCCCATGGAAACTTTCAACTGTATCTTTCACAGAAAAGAGCCACAAATGCTCATTCCCAGGTCCCCAAAGTGGGACTGAGATAACTTGCCAATAAGGATGCCAAAGTGGATCCCATTCAGCCCTGATGACACACTGAATCCCAAACTTCACTCATTGTCAGGTGCCATCTTTAATGAGCTAAACCTTGAGTCCCTGAAAGGTGCATGGCGGGGTCCTTTCTCTCAGTGGCCTTCAGTGGGCACCATTTAGCAAGAGCGCGGGGCGGCCTCTCAGGACAACTTCTGTGGAGCAAGAGCCTCTGAGCAGCCATCCCCAGTCCTGGTCCCCTCCCAGACTCCCACAGAAATAATTCACATTCTTTACTGATTTATTAAGTAGTAGAAGTTTTAAGATGCCATTATGTTTCGACTAACAGTGCTGAACAATTGAATAACCATATAAAAAAAAATTTTTTTTAAATGAACCTTGACCCATACCTTGCACCAAATACAAAAATTAATTTGAAAAGGATCACAAACCTAAACTTAAAGCCTAAAACTACCAAACGTCTAAAACAAAACCTAGGAGAAAATCTTTGTGATCTTGGATTGGGCATAAACTTCTTAGGTAGGACACAAAAGCACAAACCATTTTTAAAAGTTCATAAATTGTACCTTATCAAAATTTAAAACATCTGGCCTTTCAAAGATGCAGTTAAGAAAATAAAAATACAAGGATAAGAGTGAGATAGAATACTTGCAAAAGTTATAGCTGATAGAGGACTGGTACCCAAAATGTATATATAAAAAAAAACCTCTCACAACTCAATAATAAACAACCCAATTAAAAATGGGTAAATATTTGAATAGACACTTCACCAAGGAAAATACATGGGTAGCAAATGAGTACATAAAGAGATGTTCCACATCAGTAGTCATTAGAGAAATGCAAATAAAAAACACAGTGAGATATCCCTGCATACCTATTTGGATGACTAAACCAAGAAAAGAAAACAGGAAAGAAAAAAAAACCAACCCTGCCAATAGTAAGTGCTGGTAAGAATGCAATGTAAAGGCCGGGCGCAGTGGCTCACGCCTGTAATCCTAGCACTCTGGGAGGCCGAGGTGGGCAGATCGTTTGAGCTCAAGAGTTCGAGACCAGCCTGAGCAAGAGTGAGACCCCCGTCTCTACTAAAAATATAAAGAAATTATTGGCCAACTAAAAATATATAGAAAAACCACCAGGCATGGTGGCACATGCCTGTAGTCCCAGCTACTCGGGAGGCTGAGATAGGAGGAGCGCTTGAGCCCAGAAGTTTGAGGTTGCTGTGAGCTAGGCTGATGCCACGGCTCTCTAGCCTGGGAAACAGAGCAGGACTCTGTCTCAAAAAAAAAAAAAAAAAAAAATGCAATGTAAAGCAATTGGAACGCTCATACATTGATGGTGAAAATGCAAAATGGCCCAGCCACTTTGGGAAATAGAGTGTCATTTTCTTTTTTTATTTTTATTTATTTATTTTGAGACAGAGTCTCACTCTGTTGCCCAGGCTAGAGTGCCAGGGAGTGTCATTTTCTTATAATGTTAAACATACCCTTAACCGTACAACCTCATAATCACACTTTTAAGCACATACTCTATTCCTGAGATTAATGAAAACATGTGTTCACAGAAAGACTTGTACAAGAATGTTTATAATGGCTTGATTTATAGTAGTGAAAAGCGTCCATTCAACTAGTAAATGGGTAAACTGTGATACATCCACACAATGGAATACTACTTAGCAATAAAAATGAACAAACTACTGACGAATTCGATAAGATGGGTGAATCTCAGATGCATTGTGCTAAGTGAAAGAAACTAGCTAGACTCAAAAGACCACACAGCTGGGCATAGTGGGTCACACCTGTAATTCCAGCACTTTGTGAGGCCAAGGGGTGGGAGGATCACTTCAGTCCAAGAGTTTGAGACCAGCCTGGGCAATATCGTAAGACCCCATCTGTAAAAAAAAAAAATTTTTTTTTTTAATTAGCCATGCATGCTAGTGTGTGCCTGTAGTCTGAGCTACTCGGGAGGCTAAGATAGGAGGATCATTTGAGCCCAGGAGTTCATGGTTACAGTGAACTGTGATAGCACCACTGCATTCCAGCCTGGGTGACAGAGCAAGACCCTCTCTCCAGGGGAAAAAAAAAAAAAGATGACTTATGTAAAGCAATCAGCACAGGTCCTGGCCCACAGTAAAATTTTTTAAAATATTAGCTATTGTTACGGGCTGAATTGTGTCTTCTCCCCACCCTACCCCCCAAAACTCCTGTGTTGAAGTCTGACCCTTAGTCCCTCAGAACGTGACTGTATTTGAAGACAGGTTTTTTAAAGAGGGAATTACATTAAATTGAGGTCAGGTGTCCTTATAAGAAGAGGCGATCAGGACACAGACAGGCACAGAGGGAACACCCTGTGAGGACGATGGAGACAACAGCCACCTACAAGCCCAGGAGAGAGGCCACAGGAGAATCCAAACCTGCCGATACCTAGAACTTGAACCTCCAACCTCCAGATTGTGAGGAAATAAATGTCTGTTGTTTGAGCCACCCAGTGATAGCAAAGCAATACAGCTATTAAATCACCAAATATGACAATTGGTTACACACATTTTGGTACAATTATATGATGAAATACTATATACAGCTATTAAAAATGATGCTCTTAGTATGTATTTACTGATCCCTAATAAAATATTATGAAAGTGAGGAAAAGAGGCTATTAAAATAATACGCATAGAGTAACACTTTTTTGTTTATGTGTGTATGCGAGTGTGTATAAATAAAATGCGGGAAGCATGAATATCTTTAAGAGAGGGAATCATGTAGGATTTATTTTCATTAATTTTTCTACCACAAACAAAAATTACTTGCACATTACAAAAAAAAAAAAAGTAGGTGTTTTTGGAGCCAGTCCCCTTGGGGTGGGCCTGAGCTAATGTCACTCAACTGGCAGCCCCAACCGTGAGCTGGAGGAGGACAGGAGCCAAGGGTCGGGGGTCCGCGACCAGCTTAGGGGCAGAAGGAGGTGGGCAGGTCGTCCCCATCCAATAAAACCAAACCAATCCATTTTGGAGAACTCATTTCCGACCAAAGATTCAAAGTGGAGCAGTTCCTCATTCTCCGATTGCACCTGCCTGCTTGATGGCCACCCACGTCCAGTCTTTCTGGAAAGCCCACGGGTTCTAACGCAGCGTGCCAGGCTCCAGCGGCCAGCAGCAGCCCTGCAAGACATTTGGATTTGCCCCTAGGATTAATGACTTCAAAAAGCATTTGCCAGGAATTCTTCAAAGCTGGAAACAGAAGCCCTGGAGCATTAAATATAAATAAATACTTAGTCGATTGGTTTCTTCCTTGCTTTTCAAAGGGCAACTTACTTCCTGGATTATCATTACAGTAGTCTGTTCTCCGGAAACCAGGATTGTTCAAGTGCCACAGAGCAGGCAAAGAAAAAAGAAACCAAAGATCACCTTGTTATAGTTCCGCGTCTGGAACTTGGAACGGCAGTAGCCAAAGTGTTACTGCTGCGCATGTCCCCACTGCAGGCATGACATTTTCCACTGCAGACCTGTATTTTTCTCCCTTTGAGGTATACTAATTCCATTTGGGGGAAAAAAAAGGCCCAGTTTCATTATGTCAAAAAAGAAAGCCGTTGCCCTCGTTGCTAAGGTGGCAATTCAAGGCAACAAATATTTAAGGAGCTTCTAGAATGTGCCAGAAACTATGTCAGGACTAGGGAGAATACTAAGATAATTTAAAACCTGGTGCTCATTGTCAAAAACTTCGCAATCCATTGCGCAAACATATAGACAACAATATAAGATAGAGGAATTTGCTGTCACAGTGGGTTTTTAACTGAGGGCCAGGGAGGGTCTCTGGTCTTCGACGTGCAGGCACTGCTGGCAAAGTGTGCAGGTGTGGCCCGGAGATCTGCCTGGAAGTGGGGCCCACATGTGCCCCAGTTCTCAAAGGGTGGGGGCAGCCACAGGTAAGAGACAACAGAAATAAAGGAAGAGAGACCGGTTCTAATACCTTCCCGTCCCCCAGCAGTGCCTCGAGGTGACGTGGAGAAACCTAGGGCAGGAGCGTCGGGGGTAGGGTGGGGGTGGCCCTGTTCAATTCAGTTGCAGGAAGGGTTCTTCCATTTTCTGATCAAGCTTCTTCACGCCATCACTTTCCATGAACACTCTCCAGAGCTGGCCACATCCGGTCCTCACCTCCCAGCCAAGTGCCCACGTTCATGATGAAAGACTTTAGGGAATTTTTAAAAGGTGTTTCAGACTCCCCTGGCAGCATCACTGCTGCTGGCAAAGGTCTCGTCGCCTACCCTAAATTTGGTATTTCTCATGGAATTTTAACCTATATGAAAAATACATTCTCAGAATCACAGAAGTTTTTCCACAATTTTAAGGTGGTTTTCCTTACCCTAAAAAGTATTGCTGAAAACCTTCAGTCGACTTTAGGAAGCGTTAGTGGAGTTACCCTGACCATCTTTTTTTTTTTTTTCAACTAACACCTTGCTCATGGATACCCTAACCATCGGAGAGGTCCATCTTCCCAACCCTAAGTGGCCTGTGCTGGTGACAGATTCATTTTATGATCTAACTGGCTAGGACAGGAGACAAATCACAGCCCTGGGAATATTCACCCGGGGGCTCTAAGGACTAAAGAGAATTCTTAACCTTTAACATGTTAGAAAACACATTCCCATCTCATTAACTCTATTTTTTATTCTCCTTTCAGCAAATAGATACCCTCTTCTTGCAGATTTTCCACACGCTATTTCATCTACCTAGAATGTCTTTTCTCTTCTTTCTGCTGACCTGTAAGCCATTCTTCCTTCAAAATCTCACTCAGAGTGTTCACTCTCAGCAAACACTTCAATCACTTCATTGTTTACATTCCTTGAAGGCTCACTCACTCGAAATTCACGATAGGTAGTGATTCAAATGTCACTCATTCAATACACATTTATCTAGCACACGTTATATGCCATGCACCGAAACAAGGCGTTTTAATTAAATTCTACATAAGTCCTGCAAGGTAGGCTTATTGCTGTTCAACAGATGAGAAAACTGAAACTCACAGAGGGTAGGCCGGGCGCGGTGGCTCGCGCCTGTAATCCTAGCACTCTGGGAGGCCGAGGCGGGAGGATCGTTTGAGCTCAGAAGTTCGAGACCAGCTCTGAGCAAGAGCGAGATCCCATCTCTACTAAAAATAGAAAGAAATTAATTAGCCAACTAAAAATATATAGAGAAAAATTAGCCAGGCATGGTGGTGGGTGCCTGTAGTCCCAGGTACTTGGGAGGCTGAGGCAGGAGGATCACTTGAGCCCAGGAGTTTGAGGTTGCTGTGAGCTAGGCTGACGCCGTGGCACTCTAGCCCAGGCAACAGAGTGAGACTCTGTCTCAAAAAAAGGGCAGAAAAAAAGGGTAGACTCTGTCTCACAGAGGGTAGAAAAATTGTCTGAGTACAGACTCGGAAGCTGGGATTCAAACCCACCTGAGCCTAGTGGCAAAAGTAGTTGACACTCATACAGCAATTATTTGGTGCTAGGTACTGGCTAAATGCTTCGGCTGTCCTTTAATCTTTGCAAGAACGCTGTGAGAGAAGTACTATTATCACCCCCATTTCATAGATGAATAAACTGAGGAAGAATGGTTAAATGGCTGAGGTCACACAGCTAATACCAGTAGAACCACAGTTAAATCCAGGCTGTCTGGCTTCAGAGTTTACCCTCTTAACCACTGCTGCCTTTGCAGGTACTATTGCAAAGTTTATCCTTATTCCTCTGAACCACAATATTAATTTATACTCCATTCATTGCTCTGGGAGTTAAGAAATTCCTTTAAACACAGTTTGCTTTGTCTCCACAACAAAATCACAAGTTTGTTCATCGGTTCATTCCTTTAACAAACAGCATTAAAGGTGCACAGTTGTTCGGGCTCTCTGCTGGGGCGGGTGTCACGAGCTGTGCCCACAGTCCCTGAAGGGTTCACACTGCTCCTTTATGTTCTAGGGCAGCCCACAGAATCGCAGGGTTTGAAACACGGGAGGCCTTTAGAAAATGTAGCTGAATCTAGGCCGCTGTTGTAAGAAAATGTACCAGAGAAATAGAACTGGTAAATGTATTGGTTATTCCAAGACTAAGGGGCGTCTAATCCAGGTCCCCTTGGAGAACTGCTTTCTTTCTTTTTTTTTTTTTAAGATTTATTTATTTATTTTAGACAGAGTCTCACTCCGTTGCCGTTGCCTGGGCTAGAGTGCCGTGGTGTCAGCCTAGCTCACAGCAACCTCAAACTCCTGGGCTCAAGTGATCCTCCTGCCTTAGCCTCCCAAGTAGCTGGAACTGCAGGCATGTACCACCATGCCCAGCTAATTGTTTCTATTTTTTGTTGTCCAGCTAATTTTTTCTATTTTTAGTAGAAACAGCGTCTCACTCTTACTCAGGCTGGTCTTGAACCCCTGACCTCAAGCGATACTCCCGCCTTGGCCTCCCAGAGTGCTAAGATTACAGGCGTGAGCCACTGCACTCAACTGAACTGCTTTCTTTTTCTTGCTAGGTTTCTCCTCCCAAACCAAAATTTCCATTTTTTTCATTTCTAGGGAAAAAGACAAGGAGACTCCATATTTTGAACTGTATTAGTCCAAACATCCATGCCAGACCTAGAGCTCCCATAGTTCAACAACTGTACTTACATAGTTTCCTCTTCTATAACCCCCCAGTGTGGACCATAAGTTTACTTCATTCATTTGTTTATTCATTTATTTATTCACTCAACAGATGTTTAGGGGGTGCTTACTTTGTGCCAGGCACAGTTCTAGGCACAGAGACACAGCAGTGAGCAAAACAGATAAAGTCCTTGCGTCATGGAACTTACATTCCAGTTGGGGAAGACAGACCATAACCACCTACATACTATAATATGCAAGGTGGCGACATGTGCTCTGAAGATCAATGAAACAGAGAGAAGGGGGTGGAGTTGCTATTTTACGTAGGGTAGTCAGGGATCCCCGTGAGAAGGCAATAATATTTGAGCAGAAATCCAGAAAGTGTGTGGGAGGGAGCAAGACATGCAAATCTTTGGAAATGACATTCAGGCACCAGAAATAGTCGCACAGGGCTGAGGCAGAAGAGTGCTTGGCCTGCCGAGGCACATCTAGGAAGCATGTGTAGCGGGCACAGCGTGGGCCAGGAGGACCTGGTAGGAGATGAGATTAGACCGAGACAGACCCCGTGGGGCCTGGCAGGCCACTGAAAGGCTTTGGTTTTTATGTTGAGTGACATGAGAAGCCTTTAGAGGGATCTAAGCAGAGTGTCACCTGCTATAGACTGACCTTCAGCTTGTCCCCATCCCTCCAGCCCCAGAGATCTAGGGGATCCCCCTCCCCATCACCCATCCAGATGAAGTCATCACTTTTTCTTTCTAGTTTGTGCTAATCTTTCCTTTTTCTGAGCTCGTAGTGGACATACAGTCCAATCAGTGGTCATTTCCCTTCTAAAATTCCCTACATGATTGTGAACTCCTTGTGAGCAGAGACGGTTATTGTCATTTCTAGCCATTCAGTAGACAATCTCCTCCCACACAGTGCCAAATTGGTGTCCCCTGCTCCCTGCGACAGGACTGTAACCATCCTGTTGGAAAGTTCTTCTGTTATTACCCTGAAAGCCACATCCCTGTAGCTTCTACCCTCCATCCTAGTTTTGGCCTCAGGAACTACACAGGGCACATCCAAGTCCTCCACATGGCAGCCTTGGAATCTTCTCTCATGCATGTGGTCTTCCTAGTCCCCTCAGTCAGCAGATAGGTCCCCAGGCTCAACCTGTCTCCCAGGCCCCAGGAGACAGCTTCACCTGGGTCTCAGCCAGGCTCCTCACTGTCACCATGCCCAAGGTCAGGCTCATCAACCTCCTCCTAAAATGTGCTTCCTCCCCACATCCTTTACTTTGGTAAAAGGCTTCATCTAGTCTCCCCTGGGGGGCATCCATGGCAGCTCCACGCCCTTTCCCTTCCCCACAAAACCTCTGCCCATCCTTTTCACTCTGCCCTGCCTGCTGCCCTGGCGGAGGCCCTCGCCAACTCTCCTCTTAACCGCCGATCCTGGTCTCGCTACCTGGTATCTTGCATTCCTCTAATCAGTTCTCAGCCCTGCTCCTTGGGTGATGCTTCTAGAAGGCAAATCTGTTCTTGTTACTACCCTGCTCAAAGCTCTTCTGTGGCTCCCTATTGCCCTCAGAGTAAAGTCCAGACTCCTTAGTTCGGCTAAAAAAAAAAAAAAAAAAATTGTGCTCCAGGACCCGAAAACAACTGTGCTTACTCAGAATCCAGATTCAGCATCACAACAGAGTGGAAACACAGAATGAAACTAAAAAAGGAAACGGTTAGAGGAAAAGACTCATAAATGCCCTGCATTAAGGTTGAAAAATAAAAGCTTCAGTAGAACAGAATAAAGATAACTTGGCTTAATTCCTGGAAAACAAGCAACCCAACTACCCCAGGGACTTCTGACAACTGTATTTCAATATGTGACAACAGCGTGACATCATCATCCATACAAACGGCGACTGCCTCATCCCACTCTGTGGGTGACTCACTGGAAGTGGAATGTTGGCATTCTGGAGTTTTCCCAGAAGAGGGTGGCCAAGAGAGTGAGGATCTGCAAACCTAGCCAGGCAGAGAACTTCTAATTCATTCAAATTCCTTTCAATCCAACTGAAATGTGTCTCTGGCCATCATGTGCCACACTCTATATGACAGAAGAGCTTCAAGCTCGTCCCCTGCCCAGGATTCTAGATTCCCTATACCCTGCTCTGCCATTCCCCATTTTCCGCAACACTTCTCTCCTTCTAACGTACTATGTGATTTCCTCGTTTATTAAGCTTATTGTTTATCTGTCTTCCCAGCTAGTTTATCACCTCCACGACGCAGGCATCTTTGTTGGTTTTGTTCACTGAGGCATTCCAAGTGCCTGCAACAGCATCTGGTCCATAATGGGTACTCGATATATGAGTGACACATATAATTCATATATATATGAGACTATATAGTAAATGATAGTCTAATGGAGATGGGCATGGAATTCTGCCCACCAATTGTACTAGCTCTCCCTTTCAGCAAAATTGAAAAATGTGCCTTCTATATTGTCACCCGGGTTGCTGATTAAGGTGTTGGAAGATGTAGGGCTACAGGTCTACTGACACAGGTGCTCCAAGAGGTATGTACAAGGATATTCGTGCGTTGAGCACAGCAAAAGATTATATGCACCTGTCAATTAATAGAGGCCTGCTATGCCCATATAATATATTATCATATGTAGTCATTTTTGAAAAGGCGGAGGCAGATATCTAGATACTGATTTAAAATGATCGCCAAGGGCCAGGCGCGCTGGCTCACACCTGTAATCCTAGCACTCTGGGAGGCCGAGGAAGGAGGATCGCTCAAAGTCAGGAGTTTGAGACCAGCCTGAGCAAGAGCAAGACCCCGTCTCTACTAAAAATAGAAAGAAAGTAATTGGACAACTAAAAACATATAGAAAAAATTAGCCAGGCATGGTGGCGCATGCCTGTAGTCCCAGCTACTCGGGAGGCTGAGGCAGGAGGATCGCTTGAGCCCAGGAGTTTGAGGTTGCCATGAGCTAGGCTGATGCCATGGCACTCTAACCTAGGCAACAGAGTGAGACTCTGTCTAAAAAAAAAATGAAT
This sequence comes from Cheirogaleus major, assembly GCA_963574435.1. Classification (NCBI taxonomy): domain Eukaryota; kingdom Metazoa; phylum Chordata; class Mammalia; order Primates; family Cheirogaleidae; genus Cheirogaleus; species Cheirogaleus major. The sequence continues at coordinate 12,306 of CAUYPO010133029.1, forward strand.
AAATAAAAATAAAATAAAATGATCCTCAAGATGTATCACTAGATAGAAAAATGGAAAGTGCATTTATGATGCTTCCATTTGTGTTTTTAAAAATATCCTGAAGGGATTTATATACAATATTAGCCTTTTCCCTTGCTTTTACTTTTTGTTCTGGTTTTTTTTTTTTTTTTTTTTTTCCGAGACAGAGTCTCACTCTGTTGCCCGGGCTAGAGTGCCGTGGTGTCAGCCTAACTCACGGCAACCTCAAACTCCTGGGCTCAAGCGATCCTCCTGCCTCAGCCTCCCGAGTAGTTGGGACTACAGGCATGTGCCACCGTGCCCGGCTAATTTTTTCTATATGTTTTTAGTTGGCCAATTAATTTCTTTCTATTTTTAGTGGAGATGGGGTCTCGATCTTGCTCAGGCTGATTTTGAACTCCTGACCTTGAGCGATCATCCTGCCTCGGCCTCCCAGAGTGCTAGGATTACAGGCGTGAGCTACCATGCCCGGCCTGTTTTGGTGGTTGCATTAAGACTTATATAGTGGATCAATTTAGGAATAATTGAACAAACATTAGTTGAGCGCCCACTATATGCCAAGCAGGTACTGGAACCTAATATGCTATTTCCTTTAGCCCTGTGACACAGTAGTTACTATTCCTATTTCCCAGTCAAAGAAAATGAGACTTGATGACTTGCTCAGGGTCACACAACTCCTAGATTCTACCTGACCCAGTGTAACATGCCCTTACCCTTCCAGCCCAGCACCTCTGTCAAGGGTGCATGTCCCTGTGTCTCCTCTTGGTATGCAGACCAAGCTGTGGCACTGCACGGAGGGCACATGGCCTTTGAGGAACTCTGGCTTTCTGGCTTTGAGGGAGCCTGGCCAGTTCATCCCCGAACCCCTGCAGAGGTGTGGAATGACAAGGTATTGTCACAGACGTGTCAGGGAGCAGGAGCTGGCAGGTCTGTCTCTCACCTGCCCAGGAACCACACACTGTCTGCCTGCCCAGGTGGGAGACCCGGGGCCCACCTGTTCCAGTGGCCTCTCCACCAGCAGCTGGGCTCCTGCCCCTACTTCAGGGCTGCAAGGAGGAGAGAAGCTCCTCCCATCAGGACAGCCTCAGTATCAAGGCAAGCTCTGTTTTGTCTAAGACAGAAGGCTAGAATTTAGTTAATTTTATCATTTTGGGAGATTCAACTGTTTTAATGAAAAGAGGGGACCTTGGGGCTGGTGGCATCACAGATAAGGGAGTGAGGAAAGCGGCAGCAGATGGGTGACCTTGTTCTGCTTATTAGCTCCTTTCCTTCCCCTCTGCTCTTCCACAGCCCCTCCCTTGATTTCATTTTCTAGTCCAAGGTTTTAACAGCAGGAGGGGAAGGAATAATTAGCACGGCCAAACCTTGGGAAAATGCTGCTTCAGGGCAATCCACATGTGCGCAGCCGATCGGTGGCCTTCAAGCAGAGCCCAGCTGGACGCTCCCCAGAGCCAGGCCCACACCCACGTGGGGAGGAAGGCAGCCAGCCTGGCACTCGTGGGGACGGAGGCTGAGGCCGTCTGCAGGGCCAGCCTGGCTGTCTGGGCCGAGGCTCTCCAGGAGGTATTGATCCAGGTGTCTCAGCAAGGAAGAGAGCTGCTAATTCTCACCCGTGCTAATTCAATCCCGTTCAACAAACATTTATTGAGTGCCTGTTCTGGGATCAAACCCTCTACTAGGGCCTGGGGCTTTGAAGAGGAGTAAGACCTGTCCCCACAGAAGAACCAATTTGTGATCGTTTTGGTCCACAGAGCCCAACAGGGAATCTCCCCAGGGCCAGAAGGGAGTTACTGGAATAAGCTAAGAGCAGGAAACGGGCCCAAGGTCCCAAACCGTAGGTGCCATTTGGCCTGCAAGAGCCCAAGATCTGCTCAAAAATAGGGAGGGGAAAGAATCACAGCCAGGGGAGAATGCGGACAGGCCGGGAGAGTCAGATTCTATTCCATTGCTCCCTAAGGCCGTTTGCATTTCTCATATGATCTACCCTTTTTTTTTCCCCAGAATATTACAGGGGTACAAATATTTTGGTTACTTAGATTGCTTTTGTACTGCTTGAGTGGAAGATATAAGTGTGCCCATTACCCAGATTGGGTACATTGTACCCGTTAGATGTGATTTCACCCATCCCTTCCTCCCCCTCCCGCACCTGCTTGATTTCCGTTGTGTTTTACTTTCATCTGTGCACCATACTATCTATCCTAATTTTTGGTATGAAAATATATTTTCCTGAAATGAATGCCATGTGACAAGGTATGTGCATGTTAATATGCTTAAAAATCAGTGTGGGGGAGTGGGAAAAAAGAAAGAAAGAAAGAAAATCTAGTGGCTCTAACCAGTTCTACCTCTGACTTACACCCTGAGTAGTTTCCATACCACACATGGCCACGACTTCTGTCCATCTAGTCGGAGGCCTGCTGTGGATGTGTAGCTTTGAGGATTCTGTACCTCAAAACCACTGTGTACATATTTAAAACATGAGACAACTTCATTGGCTTATATGCAAGGAGATTATGATGTACATTAAATGCATTCTTTCAAAAACAATCATATCCCCATGTAAATAATTTTTCAAGTCATCACTGGGAGAAATCCTTGGAAATTTTCAAGTAAGAGAGTTTTATTTACTTGGTATTATTGGTTTACAATCCGTTCTACATAAGTGCCTGCGCAAAAACTTTGTTTTAACTAAAATATGTAGCATATACTTTTCTGTCTTTTTAAAGGATGTGCTGAATATTCTCTTGATGATTCAGGGTCTTATTAATTTAATAATGATTGTACTTCAACATTGCACAACTTATGCCTCCACGTGCTATTGAATGCACTGAGCTATTTTCCTTTACACTGACAGTGAATTATTACGGGCATTTAAAATTTTTTATGCTTCTTTTTTTTTTTTGAGACAGAGTCTCACTCTGTTGCCCAGGCTAGAGTGAGTGTTGTGGCATCAGCCTAGCTCACAGCAACCTCAAGCTCCTGCACTCAAGCAATCCTCCTGCCTCAGCCTCCCGAGTAACTGGGACTACAGGCATGCGCCACCATGCCCGGCTAATTTTTTCTATATATTTTTAGTTGGCCAATTAATTTCTTTCTACTTTTAGTAGAGATGGGTCTCGCTCTTG
>CAUYPO010133034.1:0-11427 GCA_963574435.1 Cheirogaleus major
CTAAGGCTGCTTTTGCACTACACCAGCAAGAGTGAGTAGTTGCAACGGGGACAATGAAGTCCCCAAAGGCAAAACTACTTATTACCTAGCCTTTTATAGAAAAACTGTGCCAACCCCTGATTTAGACCTGTGTGAAACTCATTTCCTTGGCCGATTAGCAGAAAGACTTTTTTTTTTTTTCTCTTGGAGCCAGAAGACCTAGGTTCAAGACCCACTTCTGCCACTTCCTCGACGCGAATCCTTGGAAGGATAAGGGGTCTGCAGTCTCCAAGCCAAAATGTGTCTGGCCACTTGGTGTCACTCCTCCGTTCACTTAATGCCAGCACCCTGTAGGGGATGTTGTTTCCACCCCCATGTTACAGAAGGGACAGGCCAGGGAAAGGAGGACCCGCGGGCAGCCCGGCCGAGAAGAGATGCTAACCTCGAGCTCGTGTTCTTCCCACCCCTCACTGTCCCCCAGTAGGATAATTCATGAGGGAGTAATGTCTCTGATTACACGCACCTGCTGAAGTCATGGCACCTCGTGGGGGCAGAGAAAGAGGAAAATGAACTCTCCCCTCTCATAGCTTCTGTCTGGATGATGAATGGGATTTTCTAGCTGTCACTTTATCAGAGCAGAGCAAAGACCTGGAAGATGTGTCAGTTACAACTGCAGGGGGCAACGGTGGCCAGGTCACAAGGGGGACAGAGGAAATGCCCTGCTGGGAGTGTCTCCAGGTAGAAGCCCATCTCGGCGGGACAGGTGAACTGCACAAATGGCAACAGAGAAGATGGGGGCTGGAATGTGAGGGCAAGAGGCAGGATGGTGCAGAGCACGGGAGGAGAGACGTCACAGGGGGGTCGCCATCACCATTCTCCTCCTTCATCTGTTCCACATGGCCCCACCCCTGGTTAAAACATTAAAAACGGTGATGCTACACCAGAAACACTTTTTGGATCCAGTGAGAATACTTAAAAGTATTTATTCTAATATCCCCTCCCAGAATCACTCTCCTCTTTCTATTTTGATTTTTTTAGAGATAGGGTCTTGCTCTGTCACCCAGGCTGGAGTGCAGTGGTGTGATCATAGCTCACTGCAGCCTCGAACTCCTGGGTTCAAGCAATCCTCCTGCCTCAGCCTCCCGAGTAGCTAGGACTCCAGGTGCGCACCATGACCAGCTAATTTTTCTTATTTTTTTGTAGAACTGGGGGGTTGCTATATTGCCCAGGCTGGTCTTGAACTCCTGGCCTCAAGCCATCCTCCCATCTTGGCCTCCCAAAGTGCTGGGACTACAGGTGTGGGCAACCGCATTCAGCCTATGCTCTCCCCTTTGTAAAAGACCATCACGACCTCATGTCTGAGTTCTGGCAGGTAACCGCCGAGCCAGGATCCCCTCAATTGGCCCTAAATCACACGCGTGGACAGCGGTAACATCACTCTCTCCCCGTGAGAAATGCGCACCCTAGAGTCATCACCTGTGATTTATCTCAGCCCTCTCAGATGGCCTCAGTGAAGTTTCACTGCTGGTAAAGGAAGGAAAGATGGCTGAGGCATTTAATTACATTTTATAATGTGCTCACTACTGAATTTATTAAAGTATACCAGAGATTTTTAACCTCGTAACCAAACAATGAGAGACCCGGGTACCGCAGGAGTAATTACCTTCCTTGTGGGAATGACAGATGGAGAATCCAGGATGGTAACAGTGGGTTGGGTATGCATGCAGGGGATCTGGGGACAGTGGTGACCAATGAGGGGACAGGACAAGACACAGCCCCATAGATTGGAGAGGGGCGTGTCATTCATTATCAATCTTCCCTCAAATCTAAAGATGAGATGCATTAGGAAACTGACCTTTCTCCCTCTCCTTACATGCCTGCCCCAAACCTTCCCCTAGAATTTCCCCTTGATATAATTTTACTGCTGTGGAAAGAGGAGGGGAACATCCTGAAATGTCAAAGTCACTTTGTGTAACAAGATAACAAAATTAAAATACAAAAAAGGAAATAAACCGTTAACATCTAGAAATCCAGAAGAATATACTAGGATGACAGATCGGCCTTGGTTTGTTTGGGAAGTGCTTATGAGATAAATTATCAATAAGGACATAATGTGTGATGCTTGGTGGGGTGGGGGGAAGTCACTTAAATGTGACCTGAGGGCAGACCTAATATTCCCGGCAGGTGGCAGGTGGCATTATGTTATGGCAGGGGTCTCTCCGCCCCAGGGGCTTGTCTAAACTTGGACTATCCAACATCACTGTCTCAAAGACGTCCACTGTAGTGTCATATCTACTTGAGTGACCAAGTAAAAAAGGTCAGATGGGGAGGAAGACCATGCTGATCCCAGGCCCAAGAGGAAGAAATGCCCCGTGTTATCTGAGACAGCAGCATGGCAGCTAAAGGCCACTCCTTAGCTTAAAATCGCTGTCCCAGCCCCTGCCTGGGCCTCCCTGAGTCACACCCACGTCATGACAGGGATCTGCTATTTCATACCTCTCACCTTCGGAAATGTGGTTCTCTGTCTAGAATATTCTTCTGCCCCACCTCCCTGGCCTCTGCTTCTCCTAGCCTGACTCAACGCCAAGTCTTCCTCCAAGATCCAGGGCAGGTGGGGCCCCTCCAGGAAGCCCTCCCTGAATGTGCAGGGAGAGGACGCCCCTGCCGTGCCCTTCCCGGAGCCCCTCGTGCGTCTCTCTCTGGGCCACTCGCCTCATCACAGGGATAGCCTCTGCTCACCTGTCCGCGCTCCCCGCCACCGCCCTTCACGGTGAGCATCTGGAGAGTGAGAACTGCCGGTTATTCACCTTTCTGCGGCCAGCGTCTCAGGCGGGCTTTGGCTTACTGCTGAGAGGTGAGGGATTGTTCTCGCTAACTCTAGCAAAAATAGGCCGAATGGAGGCTTCGCTTGCCCACGTCATGCAGGGCCTGGGCCAGCCAGGCGTCCTGTGAAGCCAGGAGCCCCCTCACTGCCCTGACCTCCCACCCGCACCTCCAGCCCCAGCTCCCTGCCTCTGAAACCTCAGCTGGGGTGGCTGACCAAACTTCCTCTCCCAAACCTCTCCCCGCCTTCCTGTCCACTCAGCACCCCAGAGTCTCCCCAGTCACTGGAGTCAGAACCCCTAGAGCATGTTCAACTCCTCCTGACTCCCACTCGCAGTGGGCACCCTTGGCAGAGTCCCTCCCAAGGGCAGACTTGTCATTTATGTCAACTTAACATTCAGTCTTCCCAGACACCGTGTGATGGAGAGGTCTAGTCTTGATCCCATTTTGCAGATGAAAACACTGAGGCTCTGAGAGTTTAGCGGTCAAAAGAATAGAGTTAGAAAGACGAGGGGTATTGTCCTGGTTTTGCCACTGACTGGGACAGTTACTTAACTTCTGATAATGCTATTAACCAAAATGGGCCAGGCGTTGCCCAAGTCAGTGGTTCCCCAAACTGTCAGCCTATTGAATGAATGCCTGTGCCACCCCACCCCCATTGGGATTTAATTCAGAGGTCTGCAAACGATGGGCCATGGGCCAGCCTGTTTTTGTAAATAAAGTTTTATGGGTACATGGCCATGTTTATTTTTCTACGGCTATAAAGGCAGAGTTGGGTAGTCACAACAGAGACCACCCTATGGGGTATGAAGCCTAAAATATTTACTATCTGGCTCTTTAATAAAAACTTTGCTAACCCCTGATTTAATTGTGCTGGGGTATAGCCTGACTTAGAAAATGGTAAAAGGCCTCCAGGTAATTTAATGTGCAGACAAGATTGGGGACCACTGGACTGGCCTAAGGGTTTTCCATTCATTATCCGATTGACTCTTTATAGTGACCAAGTCTGTTTCATTCCCTCCTATAGCCTTGGCAACTAGTGCAGTGATGATGGGCCCAGAGTGGCATCTGCAATGATACTTACTGCATGAACGAATAAATGAACAAACAAAGAATCTACCCTGGGAGGTACGTACTAACGATCCTACTTTACAAACGGGGAAACCGAGGCTCAGAGGTCACCTATGGAAAATGTCCTTACGGGATCCAGGCAGCCTGGGCAGCCAGAGATGCCGGAGTGGCAGTGCAGAGCCACCTCGACCCACACACAGAAACATGACCTGTCTCCTTGACCCAAAGGAAAATGCTAATTAGAAGGAGCTGGCTTATCCTGGCTGGCTCAGGCTTAAATGAGGACAAAACAAGAGTTGACAGACAGCAGCCCCACGCTGCCATCACCACAGATGTCCCCGTGAAGGGAGGAAAACAGCCAGCCCTGTGCTCCATCAATTTCAATTGTAAATGGCCTCACATTGAAATAAACCAAGAGAGACAGCGATCGCTTGACAGGTGTGGGCAGGGGAGGTGGGAGACACGCAGACCACAGCCCGGAATCTGCAAGCTGGGCTTGACATCTGGACCCAGAAATTGGCGAAAGGGCTCATTTGTGGATTGCACGTCCCGCAATCCAGGCAACCGGGGGACGCAAACCTCCTCTTTTGCCTGAGAGGCAGGATGGGCAAACTGGAATTAATTTGCAGGTGCAGACCTAAGCCAGATCCTTGGCTCTGCACTGGCTTGCCCTATCCTCTGTGTCTCCCTGCTGCAGACCTCCTTCCCCGTAAAACGAGGGCGATGCAATTCACCTTGCATAGTTTCGTAGTGTTTAGGTGCTGGAATACGAAGCAAGTGCCTGGCACATAGTAGGTGTGCAATAAGAGGCAGATAAGCTCAAGATCAATCCAGCTTTCCTTAGCTGCCTTTCCTCCTCGCCGGAGAAAACAAAACATGGGAAGAGGCTCTTTTGGGAAGACAGCCATGACTCTGCAGAGAAGCTACGGTGACTTATGCAGAGAGCAGAACTGTCTGGGTCTCTCCAGCCATTTGTCCCCCTGCATCATCCTGTTCTCAGAGTGTGTCTACAGCCCTTGCTTGCCCGGGTGTGATGGATGGGTCCTAAGTCCCTCGCACACTACATCATCAATTACTTGCGTATTTATTGCCTCGAACTGAGTTTATAGATCTTAAATCAGAGCCATTCGGAGTTGTCCGAGCTGAAATCCTCCCCCAATGGAAATGTGGTGTCTTTTAATTATGCAGCCACCCTGTAGTTAATGTTCGCTGGCGGTTAATTGTCCACAGAACAAAGGGCTGCTGAGAAGTGCCCGCACAGAGTCATTCCGGGGAATTTACTGCCTGAGCGCGCTCCGCGGGGACAGGCCAGACGAGCTTGCTGCGAGAGACCCCGGTCAGACTTTAAGAAACCCAAGGCACCAGGCATCGTGGGGTCTGAACGTCGGGCAGCAGATCCACTCCCACGCTCAGTTTCCTGAGACTCAAAGCGCTGTCCAGAGAGGGGTCCCGCTGCCTGCAGTTTGCAGACACAGCGGGGACAGCCCTGTGGCCCATCATATGCAAGGTCCCTACTGTGCGTCCATATTCCAGAGCGACCCTAAATGGGGCCAGGAAGCCTGCTGAGGTGACAGGGTTGTGACAAGTCCCCACTGCGGCCTTGAAAGTGAGGTCTCTGGGGCAGGGGACCTCTGCTGCAACAGGGCCGTGGTGTATCGGTGAGCGGTGTTGTCCGTATAGAGAGGAGAGAAGGCACCCAACGCCAGGAACAATCTATAGAGACAGACGGTAGATTAGGGGTCGCCACGGGCTGGGGTGGCGAGGTGGGCAATAGAAAGTGACAGCTAACGGGTATGGGATTTCTTTTAGGGTGATGAGAATGTTCTGGAATTGGGTAATAATGATGGTTGCCCAACTCTGGGAATAGCCTAAAAACCACCGGATTATTTTAAAAGGCTAAACTTTGCAGTATATGAATTACATCTCCATAAAGCTATTAAAATAAATTTGAGCCTGCACGGAAATCACCCAGAGAGACTGTTAAAATACAGATGCCTGGGCCCCGCCACCAGCGTATCTCATGCAGTCACAGCCAAGCAGGGCCTGAGAATCTGCATTGCTAATAATTCCCAGGCTGGGTTAGGCGCCCACTCTGAGGACAGTGGGCAGTGGACGCCTCTTCCCACCCACCATAGGCTTTGGAGCAGCACCGAGGAACACCTACCCAGACATCAGCTTGTGACCAAACACAGTGGCGGGGCCTTTCACTATTGCTCTCCTACAAAGGAGTTTATTTACGAGAGTCACCCATGACTTTAGTCACCGCAGTAGACTGATGAATTCTCCCCCCCTCCCCACCCAAGATATCCAGGTTCTAATCCCCGAGACCTGTGAATGTCACTTTGTATGGTAAAAGGGACTTTGCAGGGGAGATTAAACTAATGATCTTGTTATGGGGAGACTAGCCTGGATCACCCAGGTGAGTGCCAAATGTAATCATAGATCCTCATGAAAGACAGGCAGGACGGTCAAAGGAAGAAGGCGGCAATATTTGTACCATTATATGATGAAATAAAAATAAATAAATAAATAAATAAAATGTAAAAAAAATAATAATAATAAATCATAAAAAAAAAAAAAGAAGGCGGCGGCAATGTGACCACAGCAGGACACAGGGAAGAAAAAGTGATGTAGGGTCACGAGCCTCTAAAACTGGAAAAGGGAGGAAATAGATTCTCCCCTCAAGTCTCTAGAAGGAAGCAGCCCTTCCCCGACCTTGATTTTAGCCCTACAAGACTAATTTTGGAATTCTGACCTCTGGCACCATAAAAAAATACATTTGTGTTGCTTTCAATCACTAACTTTATGATAAAGCAATGGGAGCCCACGTGGCCACAGACCTCCCAACTCTTTCAAATAAGAGGCGCAAACGTGCATTTGCTAATCTTGAATTCCACGCCTGGCATTTTCTGTTCAGGATCCTCCCAGCAACCTGAGAGAACCGGGGTGTATCCCATTTCACAGAAGAGAAAACTGCAGGTCAGAGAAGTCCAGTAACTTGCCCAACACAAAGAGTCGGTGGAAAATCGGGGAATTTCTTGCCATTTCTGCTCTTATCAGGAATTTGTCACAGAAAAAGAAACATCTGTTTGTCGGGTATGTGACCTAGCAGGCTGAAGCGACGGGGCTGGCCCGGGAATATCTGTGAACAGGATTCCACATTCCATGAACATCAAAACGAAGGAAATCCTCCCCCGCCCCCGCCCCTTCCTAGAAATAAGCGATTTAATCGGCCAAGTCCACAAGGGAAGGTGTCAGCCAGAGAAACCAAAGGCATGCTCTCACCGCTAATAGATTTAGCAGTGTTTTAATTTATCTAGAAAGTTCTTTGGCCTCTCAGGTGGGCACGAGGCACTGATGTTGAGGGTTAGCTATTTGAAATTGGACACAACCTCACATGGGACAGAGAGATGCAGCAATAAGGACTGAAAAGGTGGCTCTGGGGTCCGAGTAGCATCTCGGCCACTGAATGAGACCTGTGCCTGCAGCTGCCTCTCGGGGCCTTTTATAGCACTCGGGACTCCAGGTCCCCGTTCTCAAACTTCACGCATCAGAGTCCCCTGGGGGGCTTGTTAAAAAAAACCACAATCGCCAGACCCCTGCCCCCGCGTTGCTGATTCAGTGGTTCTGCGGTGGAGACCAAAAATGTGCATTTCTAACAATTCCCGATGATGCTGATGCCTCTCTGTTCTTGGATCCAAACTTCGAGAACCGCTGATCTAAATCAGTTTCCCAGCCTCAGCACTACTGCCATTTGGGGCTGTGCCATTCTTTGTGGCGGGGGCCGTGCTGTGCATCGTACGACGTTGAACAGCATCCCTGGCCTCCACCCACTCCATGCCAGCAGCACCCAGGCCCCCAGCTGTGACCAAGAAAAAGTGTCTCCAAACATTGCCAGATGTCCTTTGGTGATGGTGGTGGTGGGGGCAACATTTTCCTTAATGAGAACCACTGCCCTATATCCAAAATACCAAGAATGCACAGGAAGAATGGAAGTCACTGAAGAAGACAATGTCTCAGAGCTCTGCACCGCAATGCCAGCAACTTATCAAGGGAGTGGGTTGGAAGGTGACCATGAGGGCAGAGACATTTATAAGGGATGGTGAACAGGAAATGGCACAAAGAGCCCCTCCTATATTATCCAGGCCTGGAGTGAACCTGGGGACCCCAGTGCCTGAGCCTGTCACTCCTGTGGGCTTCCCGAGGTCAGTCCAGGTGTGGTGACTCAGCCCTGTAACTGAGGACAAAACGTCTCATCATTGAGAAATGGGTCTGAACCTGAAAAGGAACTCAGGGCCAATGTTCAAAGACGGTCTGATTGCAACGATCAAAGAGGAAAAAACATAAATTTACAACGCAGCCCCGGGCTCCCAGCTCTCGACGTCAGCACCCCAACTCCTAAGGTGCAATCTTCCCAGGTTTTTCAAAAGCCACGGGCTTGGCGGTCGGTGGGGAGAGGAGGGGCGTTGGATCTGGGCGGGAAGGATGAGGGGTGGGTGCAATCAGGTAGGTTTTCAGGGCCTCCGTGCTCTGACAGCTGCCCCCATTCTCGGTGGAGTTTGGCTCTGAATGTGCCCCTGGACCACACCCCCCCTCCCTCTCCTCTACCTGGCCCTCCTGTTCTTGCGGGAAGGAACACAGTCTAATGATGGATTTGTTCCGTGTGATCATTCTCGCTTATGTGCAAAACAAAGGCAGGATTGATGACTCCCAGGAAGCACATTCACGGGCCTGATCTATGCCTCTTACCTTGGAGCAGGCGTCAACGTCTCTGCACTTTGTCAATAGGACCTTGATTCGCTAAAGGCTGAAAGGGGTTTTCATGGGTGAATGCTTAGAGCCAGCTCAGGGTTTTCTGAACCCCGCTCAAAGCTTCCAGGTGACTCTTTTTGCATCTGCTAGCTTCTTTCATGCCTAGATATCGCCCTCGAGAGAGAGTGCAGGCAAAAGACAATCTCCATGCTTGTAAGGGAGAAATGTTAAAGGCATGGAGGGGCGGAGGGGAGCAGGGGTCCCCTGTGCTCTGGAAAGGGCAAGGTTACTGTCCCAAGTTCACATCTCAGCTTTGCCCCTGGTTGAATCTTTTACCCTCCCTGAGACTGTTTACTGACTTACCTGCAATGTGAGAATTTAAACAGCATCCTGCAAGGTGGCTATAGGATTCCATAAAGTTCTGGAATCAGATTGCCTGGGTTGACATCCTAGTTCTGTTACTTGTCAGCTGTCAAACTCTGAGAAAGTTCTGGCTGAACCTCCCTGTGCCTCACTTTCCTCATTGGTTCCTCAGACGATTAACTGAGCTCCGAGAACAGTGCCTAGTATTCAGTAGGTGCTTAGCTAACACTGGTCCCATTCTGCCTGCTTCTACTCAGCCCCAGGATGCATCGGATAAGGCACGAATGGTCTGTCTTTGGAAATAAGGTCTTTGCAGATGTAACCAAATTAAGAGAAGGTCCTATTGGGTTAGTGGGGGCCCTAATCCAATGACGTCTGAGAAGAGGGGAAAGGGACCCAGAGTCGCACACAGAAGGAGGAAGATCTGAAGGGGGTGACTCCTCCCCAGCTCTAGTCCATGTGGCCAAGCAGGAATGTGGATCCAGTGCTGCTGGATTTTCTGATTTTTTTTTTCAAGAGAAACCAGAATTCCAGATTTTTATATGAAATTTCTTGATCTTTAAATGTTGGCAACTAATTCAGGAAAAAAACAAAATTGCATGGACCAAGCAAAAACTATTGGCAGTCTGTATTCAAGCCTTCTGATTTCTTGTGTTTTCCTCTAATAACGTTTGCGGCTTTTTCTAAAGAAGGGGGCAACCGGATTGGCCGGGATCACAGCGGATTTGGCCTCTGTGAGGAACCGGGTGTTCCGAGGTTCTCCCTGCCGTCTGTGGCTGGGCGGAGACGTGTGCCCTGAGCGTGGGCGAGTGTTGCTGTCACCCACTCGCTGACTTGGGTTTAAGGACACTGTCTTTGTCCCAGCCAGGCTCTGATGTCCACTGAGGCTCCTTGAGTGTGGCCGACAAGGACCCCAATCTTCCCACCCCATCGACCAGAGGGAGGACCCACTGGGTGAAATGACAAAGGGCTTATTTTATCCCTCCAGGGACAGGACAACAAAGCCAAAGAAAGAACCAGTGAGTCCGAAGAGAGGAAGACTCATCCACGAAAGGGAGACGGGCTCTTCTTAGGTGGTGCGGCCATGACATGGCAGATCCTGGAGGACGCTTTGCCCGTCGGCAGGAGTGTAAGGCTGACACTGAGCTCGGTTTCGGGGATGCTGTCACTAACCAGGCTGGCTGCGGGGCCAGTCGTTTCCCCTCTCCGCGCCTCGGTGTCTTCATCCAATAAATGGACACGGTCATAATGTTTCCTCCCACGTCTCTGACTGGCAGGTGTTTTGAGTTATAGGACATCATTCATCTTAGCCCAGCACTTACGACACACCACACTAACCCTGAGAGATGCTTCGTGAAAAAATAAAACAAAAACCCAAGGATTCCATGATCAAATTTTGAAGAATTACAATGGACATTAAGGATATTAAAGGTTTTGAAAAGTTCTGTAGTGAAAGAGGCATCATTTAACTTGATATAACTCAGATTCTCCAAACTTGGTTGACCATGGAATCCTTTATTTCCCTCCCCACCCAACACCTGTTAACATCCCATGTAACTACTACTCAACGAGCACACCACCCGGGCTCCGGATTCTCTCTCCGTGTTTCTGGCTGGTCCACAGAGGAGTGATGGGGCTGACCCCAAGCGACCAAGAGCCCGGGGTTAGTCTGCACCCCTTCTCAAAGCTTCCAAACACCTTCCCACTGTTGTCCCTGGCTGGTTTCCACCTGCCATCCCCAGCTCGTAGGTCCCCTCCCCACCAGCAGAAGAGGAGGGGGCCCAGGGGCTCCCCCTAAGGAAGGGTAGGAAGGGAAAAATCTCCAACTCTACTCCTTCTGGAGCTCACAGCCCAGCGCAGTCACTCCCTAGCCAGGACACTCTGGGCAAGACACTTCTCCCTGCTCCACTGCTCCCTTGCTGTAAAGTGGTGATATTTACGCCCCAGGGTGGCGGTCCTGGCCAATGCATGGGAGACGCTGTGATTAGACAATGCACGCAGATGAAAGTTAAATGGTTAAAAAATTTAAATAAAGCATCAAGGCCCTGGTATCCAAGCAAACATAGATAGTCTCCTTGGTGACTGATACCTAATGACTTTCAAATTGTTTGTCTTCCCTCCTCCCTCCTTCACTCCCTCCTCTCCCTCCTCCCTTCCTCCCTCCCTCTTTTCCTTCCTCCCTTCCTCCCTCCCTTCCCTCCTTCCTTCCTTCTTTTCCTCCCTCCCTCACCAGCGAGCATTTGCAGACAGCTTTCTCTGGCTCCCTTGCTGGGCTGGCTTTGGAGATATGGAAACAGGGAGAGGATGAGGTCTCTTTAGCAAATGGTCCCTTTAAGACACATTCCTAAATGACAAGAAGACGACGCAGAAAGTGACGAAGCCAGTAAAGAGACACTCAGAGAAATAAACACAAGACTGGGAAGAGGATGAGAAAGAGTC
>CAUYPO010133036.1:0-12328 GCA_963574435.1 Cheirogaleus major
GAACAACTGGGAGAAAGTGTGTGTAGAAATCTTAGAATTCTGCCTACCACAGATATCAAGATATATCTTTCCATTTCCCTAAATATAAATCTAACTCATTCTTTTTTAAGAGCTACATAGTTTTTCACTATATGATGTATAATAATGCAACCAAAGCCCCCTACTAGTGGACATTTATGTCACTTCCAGTTATTTGTTTTTTTAAAATGCACAGTAAATATTCAGGCTCTTAAATGCTCATGCATCTATGTACTTCTGTGATAAGTATCATTCCTAATTTACAGAACTGACTTCTATTGGCTAAGTGGAATTGCAAGGTGGAAGGGTTTATACCTTTCTATAGATAATTGCTAAATTGCTGTCCAGAATGTTAGTACCCGTTTATTTGTCCAATGACAGTATATAAGAACTGAAATAACTAAAATAGCTCATTCTTACAAACAAATTCCTTTCATAGATGGTTTATCAGGAAGCCGTATGTGTAATGGTTAGGTGCATCAGCGTTCTATCAGGTTGCCTGGCTACTCCATCTCAGCTCCTCTTTGATTTCCTAATTGTGTGACCTAGGGCAAGTGACCAAGCCTTAGTTTCTGCATCTCTAAAATGAGAATGATAAAAATGGCGCCCCCTTTGTATTAGTTATCTATTGCTGTGTAAAAAATTACTCTAAAACTTGTGACTTAAAACAACACACATTAATTGTCTCATAGTTCCTGTGGGTTAGGAATCTGGATGTAGCTCAGCTGGGTGCTGCAATCCGGGTGCCAGCCGGGCTGCAGTCATTTAAGGCTTGACTGACGGAGGGTCTGCGTTCAAGTTCACTCACGTGGCTGGGGCCGGATTCAGGTCTTCTCCGGCTGTTGGCTGGAGACATCAGTTCCTTGCCATGAGGGTGTCTCCATAGGGCAGCTCACAACATGGCGGCTGTTTTCCCTCAGAGTGAGTGAGCAAGAAGGGACACTAAGGTGGAAGCCACAGTCTTTTTATAACCTAATCTTCAAAGTGACATCGCATCACTGTGTCATATTCTCCTCTTCAGAAGCAAGTCACTAAGATAGCCCACAATTAAGGTAAGCGTGTTACACCAGGATAGGAATGTCAGCGGGCTCAGGTGATGGGGCTAACTGGAGGCTTCCTACCACACTCCTCATGCAGGGGTTGTGGCGTTGAAGTGAGTTACTGCATGTGAAATAATACGAGTGGTATCTGACTTTAATAAGCACTCAAGCAAGGTTAATCGTCATCATTATTATTATTGTTATTGTTTTATTGTTACCATAATCATCATCCATTATTCCCACCCATTTTCCTGTTTGACTCAGTATCACATTAAAAACCAAAAAATGGTATTTAAACCAAAGCTACTGTTTGGATTGTGCAGCAGGCAGTTCCCATCACGAAACAGAAACCTTCTTGAATGAGGTAATTAATACAGAAAAGCTTAATAAAGGAATTGTTTACAAAGGTGTTTAGGAAAGGGAACAAGGGATGGTGCCGGGCTCCAGAGGTAGAGCAGCAGGGAGCCCTTACTACCCCTGGGCCTGACGGATGAGAATGTTAACCAGAACTGGAGGATGGCAGATGCAGCTCCAAGAACAGTGACCTTCAGAAAAAGGATGGTGACAAGCCATGTGACCCAGCAGGGTGAGAGCTAGAGGGATAAATACCCTGACTTTACCCCTCTCCTACCCATCATGCATCATGAGAGCACAGCCAGGAGCCAGAGGACAAGGAAGCCCATGAAGCTGCCCATACAGATCCACCTCCCTGGCCTGGAGCAGGTGGAGGAGGGTGACCGAGGCCTGGAGGGGTGAGTGGAAAATATCCAGCACGGGGAGGCACAGCTATTTTCCTAATGGGACTTTCCTGGGGACATGACTCCATGGTTCCTTCATATAAAAGAGGAACCGAAAGTCAGTTAATCCTAAATTTCCACAATAGTGGTCAGAGAGGGGTGGCAGCAGGGAGCACAGCTCCAGGCGCGTTTGATCGAATCATTGCTTCTTGGTACTCCCACTGGAGTTTACATTTGGGCCAGTGAGGAAGGTACAGGGATTTAAACCCATAGATGGCAGACTAGTCCAAGGTAAGTGTCTCAGAAAGCTCATGTGGGCTGTAGGTCTTATTTTACTGGGGGAATGGACTTAATGACACAAAAGCCATTTCTTCTGCTCAAGTCTTCTGATTCTACAGCTTGATGACTCTGACTGATGGCTAAACCATGCTTCATTGGTCAGGAACCAATGTTGGTACCTGCCGAAGACCTTAGGGGCTGCTAAACGCACAAGGTTTTCCAAACATCATTCTCCACCCATAACAAGGATCTGGGAGCCTCCCTT
Source organism: Cheirogaleus major (assembly GCA_963574435.1). NCBI lineage: Eukaryota > Metazoa > Chordata > Mammalia > Primates > Cheirogaleidae > Cheirogaleus > Cheirogaleus major. The sequence goes on from CAUYPO010133036.1 coordinate 2,340, forward strand.
CAGTGAGAGAAGGCAGTGAAGCTGCAGGCCCAGGGAAAAGTGGAAACGATAACCAAGACATGGATGAATCCAGTGGCCTCAGCGTGGGCCTTTCCCCTCCTGGTGCCTGCATTCACCGTGAGTCCCTGTGAAAATCTGAGTGTTTTTGAACAGTTGCTTCCATGCTTTAAGCCTGCTGGAGGGGAGGACCTGGAGAGGTCAGGGAAGGCTGCATTTACTTACTTTATTTATTTATTGTGGCAATTGATTTTTATTTTTGAAAATGCTGTGTGAAGATGCTATTAAAATATGTGTGATCTGGAGACAACCCTTTAAAAATGATGAGGGCACTTGCTAAAATATCCCGAGAGTATTTCTTAGAGTCAGGGATTATAGGAAATTGGGAGTGGGTGGGAAAAGTAATAGGATAAAAGCGACATGAAAGGAAGACAATCAATTAACACTGACTTAGAAGAAGTCATCCTCAGGAAGGCTCATGGCATAAATATTAACAGATCCCTCATCTTGGACATTTAAAAGATAAAAAATTAAAACCCATAAGTAAAGAAACATGGGACAAATCCTTTTGAAAAAGTTGCATATTGTGATGCAAATCCATGCACAGGACTAGTACCACTTAAGAAGCAAATACATGTTGGTTTATTTTTGTTGTAGTTGACTCTGAACAGTCCAAGTAGTGAATGTCTCTTGTGCCGCTTCTTCCTCCTGGTAACTTTCTTTTCTCATTTTCAGAACAAATTATCAGCTGTACCAGCTCTGGGAAAGCGTAAGAAGGAGATTGTTCTGTGCTCCTCTTTGTGAAGGCCAGTCAGGTGTGGCCACAAGAGGAGACTCAAGAAAAAGATTTAGCATGCTCACGAGTCCTGGGCACAGGAGGCACAGCGGGGCCACAGGGGAAGGCATCAGCACGGGTCAGGAGGGAGAAGGGGCAGGAGCAAGGGGAGACCCAGGCCACGACCTTTGTTGGAGTTTCTTTGGGAAAGTCAAGGCAGGGCAGGGGAAGCAGTTTAGGATTGGCTAGTTTGAAAATTTTCCATGGGCTCTAAATTATAGGGATGGTCCTTAGTTGGCTGGGCCCTGGCCCTGGGATGACTGAGGCAGAGGAATATGGCCGGATGGAGGTGTGTGGTTCTGGACTGGTTGGTTTGCATATCAAAGGGGTGTTCCTAGCTAAGCCATTTGGCTGTCTCTAAGAATTGGCTAGCTCCAGGAGGAGCAGTCTCTCCCCAGCCAGAAAGGTTTCTAAGAGGTCAAAACATCATAATATACAGAAAATTAAAAATAAAAACAAGGCGGAGATGGAAAGAAGTATGAGCAGAAGATTGTGCTCAGAGAGCAACTAAGAAGGAAGAAAGTATGCACTTGGGCCTCAAACAGTCTCTCTAGAATCAAAATGAAGGGGCTAGAAAAAAACTCTTGAGGGCTTTTGCTTCACTCCTCTCACTATCCAGGTGAAGAAACTGAGGCCCACAGGGTGTAGACTGCCCACTTCAAACTGGCGTAAGTCAAAGGTGGAATTTACTGGCTCATGTAAATGGAGAGTCCAGAGGCAAAGGTCAAATGGAGCTGGATTCAGGGCTTTCATGACATCATCAGGATTCCGTCACCCGGACTCACTGGTCCCGAATCTCCATTCTGCCTGTCTCTGAATGGGCCCCACTGTCAGGCAGTCCTTTCCTTGCGGTGGCCCAGCAACTCAGGCTGACATCATCCCATTAGAAATCTCAGTGGAGGCCAGGTGCAGTGGCTCACACCTGTAATCCTAGCACTCTGGGAGGCCACGGCAGGAGGATCACTTGAGGTCAGGAGTTCAATATTCAAGCCTGGAATATGCTGACAGGCCAGGCCCCGTCCTGTGCCCACTGGAGCTGGGAAGGGGGGATCTGACCCACTCAGAACATGAGCACTGACATGGGGGTGGGAGGAGTTCCCGGGGAAGTTAGAAATCTGTTTTCAAAAGTGAGACCCGAGCAAGAGTGAGACCCCATTGTTACGGCAGGTAACCAGCGACTGACCAGGAAAGAACCGATCAGCACACGGAGGGTCGGAGAATCAGCTTTTATTTCGCCGGCGGGCTCAGAAAGGTTCACTGGCGAGCTCAGAGGGCCATACCACCAAATTCTGAGCCTCGCTTCTTTATTTCTCTTCAGTTTTATACACTTCTTGGGGTTACACACAACCAATATCCAATTAACAGTGGGATTAGTAGGATCAGCCATAAGCTTCACATGTATCCAATCTCAGGGCCCCGGCGCGGGGGCTTTCCCTATCACTAGTAGGATAAGCTTCACATGTATCTAATCTGCAGTGGATTTTTGCCTCAGGGTCCCCGGGCAGGGGCTTTTCTCTATCACCATCTCTACCAAAAATAGAAAAATTACCTGGGCATGGTTGCATGCACCTGTAGTCCCACCTACTCAGGAGGCTGAGGCAGGAGGATCACTTGAGCCTAGGAGTTCGAGGTTGCAGTGAGCTATGATGATGCCATGGAACTCTAGCCCAGGCGACAAAGCAAGACTCTGTCTCAAAAAACAGAAAAAGAAAAAGAAAGAAATCTCAGTGGAGAGAGCTTCTCTTTCCTGGCCCCAGACCTGGACTGAGTCACACTGGGCCATGCGTCCATTCCAGAACCCATCCCAAGCCTAGAGGAATGGAATATGCTGACGGGCCAGGCCCCGTCCTGTGCCCACTGGAGCTGAGGCGGGGGGTGTGCCCCGCTCAGAACATGGGGACTGACATGGGGGGGGGAAGAGTTCCCGAGGAAGTTAGAGATCTGTTTTCACAAGAAAGGGACATGTATTGCCTGCCGACAGGGGGATGCGCACTCCCCCACAGCAAACCAGCGACAGAACTGGGTTCCTTCCGTTCCGTGGTCCCCTCACACAGACGTCCTCCTCTACGGCTTGGCAGAGCTGTTGCAAAGCAGCGACACTGCATTTACCCAGAAGTCACTCAGCAGGGAACACTGATGCAGTCGTTGTGTCCAAAGTAAGATGCTTACTCCCCAGGAATGTGCAGAACGATGCTTTGGGGTAAAGGAAGAAAATATTATCGTTTCTATCTATAGTTATTTTTAAAATCTAAAACATAAGAGAGTTTTACTAGTATTTAATAGATTGACCCAAATGTTCTCCCTCAGGCCTCTGTCAGTCCAACTCAGGTCACCTGTGGTACAAGAAGTCTCGTGGGGGAGGAAGGGGCGACACGATATGGAGGGGTGATGTTGGTACCCACGTTCCTTTGTTCTTTCTCTGCACACTTTGCCATGACTGTGCATGTGATCTTCACAGGCTGTCTTCAGGGTGGTTGTTTTTAAAAAGTATCTTCAAACACATCCATAAGGGCACCCATATGAAGATGTTCGCTACAGCAATCTATGTGGCGGCTCCCAGCCCTGGACAGTGGAGAGGCAACGGGTGGCAGGTGTACACCGGAGTGTGGCCTGGTAGTTAGAAGCAACGGGTTGGACGCCCACAGAGTAACTCAGTTGGACCTTCAAACACAGGGACTGGTGGGAGGAGTAAGAAATTAAATGCAATACATGATCCAATAGCATTTACACAAAGTAAAAATACTTGCATACAAAATTATAAAACCTATTTTTCAAGAACGTGTACGAACAAAAAGAGGTACATTAAACCACTAGAAGGTTACCTATGTTGGAAGGGGGATAAAAGTCAACCCATACGTGCTCTCCACACACAATTATAGGAGAAAGGTGCTTGCAGGGAACCACAATGCCCCAGGAGAGCGATAAATTCAACCCTCTGCAATGAGGTTTTTAAAATTATAAAAGTTAAATATATATTAAAATATTAAAAATACCAAAATATATGTAATAAAACAAATAATAGAATCTATGAGATGGGAACAACTATGAAAAACCTTCTGTAATTTGCAAAGATTTGTTTATTATCTGTGTTAAAAGTACTTACAAATACTACTGACTCTAAAAATTCTGTAAACTTAAAAACATATACACTTTTATTTTTCAAAAAGGCAAGTGTTCTAAATTTGCTGTTTTTTTCTGGATGATAAATAGCTGTCAGTGTGCCACCTAGTTAAGAATAAGTTTTCTTTGTCTGTCTCTTTAATGTACAGTGGTGTTTTAACAATGAGAGAGAAATGGCTTTTGAAAAGAAATTTGTACTAAGACAGAGTATTTTTGAAAACAGGTGTTTAGAAAAGTTTCCATTGTCCTGTGGTTTTCTTTTTTAAAAAAAAGCAAAAACAAATTTACCACTTATAAAATCTCTTTAACATATCTGCATACTTTAAAAATTTAAAGAAGAATTTTGGATCTGTTTAAAAATCTTCCAAAGTGTTTTAGAAGGAGGTTGGTGTCTGAGCCCTTAGTTAAAAATATAAAATGCATCAGTTTCTAATGAGCTTGCAGGAACAAATGATTGACTTCAGGGAAGAGAAAAATTTACCAGCTGAATTTCACTAAAGACCTTTAGTTAAGTGGTGGATGAGATGAAAATAATTGTGACTTCTTAAGTGCTGCCTTTCTCCTTGGAGCTACCAACCTTTGTGAGCTGTCTTCTTCCTCTATGTCAGCCACATGGCTCAAAAGCAAATTAGAATGGCACGTTCAAATCCCTTTACAACAAAGGGTTAAACCAAGGTTTTAAAAAATAATAAAGCAGTGGCCGCCTGGGGTTGAGGGGAGGGAAGAGGGCTGAATAGTTGGAGCAAAGGGATTCTTAGGACAGTGGAAATATTGTTTTATACTATAATGGTAAATGTATGTCATTCTACCTTTGTCAAAACTCTTAGAATCCTCAACACCAAGAGTGAATCCTAATGTAAATTATGAACTTTAGTTAATAATAATGTATCAATATTGGCTCACCAATTGTAAAAAATGTACCACAATAATAGGAGATGTTATTAATAGGGGAAATTGGGGAGGGGGGAGAAGTGATAAGGGGGTATTTGGAAACTCTTTGTACTTTCTGTTCAATTTCTACCTCCTAAAATAAAGTCTATTAATTTTTTTTAAATGATGCATATTCAATTACAGTCCGTTTAGAATATTTTCATTGCAGTTTTTAAGTGAGAGCATTTTTTGTACCATTAGTAAATAAAACACTTAAAAAATATTGTTTATCTTTCATTCATTTGCTTTAATTTGTATTTTCATGCATGTTTAATAATGTACAAAATGGATTATTATAGTAATACATGATTATAACTTATAAGGAAATCAATATCAATCTATTAGAGGTGCAGCCTCAAACATTTTTATTGATGCTGTGCACATTCCAAATGTTTGGTGCTGTCTGAACTAACACTTTCCTGTGGGGAAAGTAGATCTTTTATGGCTCAGTGATCCCCAAGGCTGGTGGAGCTGGGGGTGCCACTGCAGCTGCCTTCCTGGGGAGCAGCGGTCGTGGTGGAGGGGTCGGGGGCGCTGAGGGACTTGGTTTCTGTGGAGGGCGTACAAGAACTGGACCTGTCGTGGCCTGATCAAGTGACAGGCCAGGGAGGCAAGTGTGGAGCACTGCCAGCCACAGCCAGGTCCTGTCGCAGTAGGAGGAGAACAGACTGGCTTAAATGGGCAATTAGTAAATCAGGTAAGGACTGGAGGGCCCAGCAAACGGGGAAGCCCAGCAAAGCTTGGGAATGGAATGCTTTCAGCAGCAAGGTCAGTTCTAGCAGCACAGTGGGGCTGTCAATACCTATAACCCCCAGTTTCTCATTAAGGATCATGGCAGTGGTGAGGCCCCGAGGGCTAGACTGGAAAGAATGGACTGGGGTTGGGGTGGTGTCCAGCAGGGCCAGTGTCCTGGGAGGAAGGAAGCAGTTCCCACCTCCTCACTCATCACAGATAGAATTGAGAAACGAAACGGCCACTTCCTGACCTGTGGAGAGAAAGTGCTCCCCAGGACACCCACCATCATGGAGAAAATCCCAACGGCAGCCTCTCTCTCCCTGATCTTTAAACCCCGAGTTCCTTTGAGATGGTGTCCTGTCAGGTACAGCACGGTTCCACATGTCTTTTGGCAGCAGAAAACTCTTTCTTCACGCTGCTTTGTGGAGCAGCAAATACGGAAAGCAGATGAACACAGAGCTGCCCTTGGAAGGGCAGAGAGGGCTGGAGGGTGGGAGCTCAAACGCCTGACCATCCAAGGTGGACCCTGAGGCATGAATTGAGAACCACGACCTGCAGAGGCAAGTCCAAGTCCCTCGATGGGCTTTTGAGCATTCCTCGAATCTCCCCATTTTCTTCTCCCTTTGCCCTTGGCCATCCCTTGCTTTACATCTTACACCATACCCTAATATAGAACTATGTCCCCACATCCAAAGCTGTCTCATGCCTTTGTGCTTTTGCTCATGCTGTTCCTTCTGCTTTGAATGCCTTTCCCACCAGCTGCCTCTGACCCGTCTTCAGAATTCACCTGTGACATCATCTCCTCTGCTAAGCCCTCTGGGCTCCCACAAAGAGCTGGATGTGCCTATATCTGAGAAGTTACCTCTCTCTACTGGAATTCTTTCCATATCTGTCAACCCCCACTAAACTATATACTCCCCAGGGGCAGGAATTTTTTAATCTGAGTTATCCATTCCCACTCACAATACCTGGCTTAACTGATGCTACTGTTTAAGCATTATCAGTGGTGAGTCTAGTACACAAGGATGCTTTCTGCAAAGCAAGTCTGAGAAGGGAAGAGAGCAGTGCACAGTAAGGAGTGGCATAGTGCCTGGGAGGAGTTGGGGGCAGGGAGGAGCTGAGACCTGAGGCCCTGGGGACTGGAAACAACCACGCCTAGGGGATTTTTGCCTAGAATTACTGATAGTTCAAATCAGGTCTCCGATGTGATGTACCTGGCACCACTGCCCCTGATTGAATTAGTAATAAGTAGCCCTGGGGAGATGCGCTTGGTGTGCAGTCGAGGCCCCTTCCAGGAACACTGCAGGCTTCTGATTACATCCCTGAGATGCACAGGCCTCCAGGGACCCTAACCAGCATAATGGACTTTGAAAAGGGAGACAGCTGCACTACGAAAGTTAGTTCGAGTCCCTGGGGATAATGATGGATTGGTTAAGGACTCCAGCAGGTCTGTCTGAGACGACCAGCGTGGGAAGAAATCTCGTACTGGAATCGTTTGCTCGTGGTTAGGGAGGGGGAGATGGCAAAGGTTTTGTCTTATGAGAATCAGATGCATTCCAGGCTTTGCTTTAAAACACTGGGCAATCTCTCCACCTTGCTATTCTCCACATGTAAAATGAGCCGGCAATGTCCCCATTCCCCTGCTTCACAGGCATGTGGCAAGAACAGATGGGACCAGCTCTGCCACTTGCTGGCTTTGTGACCTGGAGCTAATTCCTCAAACTCTCTGAGCCTCAGCTTCCTCATGTGCAAAATGGGGACAATAATTGTATCCTGCTTCCTTTAATCAGTGAGATAATCCATGCAAAGCTCTTAATACAGGGCCTGATATGTGTGTGTGTGTGTGTGCGTGTGTGTATACATACATACACACATATATATAGAGAGAAAGCACTCAATAAATATTAGCTAAAATTATTACGGCTAACACACTGAGCCATTTGGGAAAGCGTAGTTGAGCATAAAAGGCAGCTGAGCTAGCCAGAGGCAAGACAGCCTGAAGCCCTGCCGCTCGATTGACAGGTAGCTGTGGAGCAGCAGCACCTTCAGCCGGAGCTTGTTAGAAATGCAGAGTCTTGGGCCATATTCCAGACTGACTCTGAACTTGTAACTTAGCAAGGTCCCTGGGTGATCACATGCACATTAAAGCTCAAGAATCACTGGCCAAGAAGCACTGGTGACATATCTACCACTTCCTAATTGTGCCACTTTGGGCAAGTTATGTAACTTCCCCATGCTTACTTTGTCATCTCTAAAATCTTACCTCATGGGTTCGTGGTGGTGGCCTCCAATGGTAAGTGCTATCCAGGGCTTGCTGTCTGTGCTCTCTAGCCTGAGCTTTGCTGCCATGTTCACATCCTGGCTCCCTTACCTGGAGCAAGGTGTGGCTGTGCGACCTGGGCAGTCACCTAACTGTTCCAAGCCTTAGTTTCCTGTCTGTTAAAATTGGAACCATGACTGTGCCTAGCTCTTGGGGGTGCTGAAGCATTGAGTGAGATGTGCAGCAAAGGGCCAGGCTGGGCTACCGCTCAAAGCATGTTTTAGCTTCATCAGTGGTCTGTGTTGTCAGAGTCCACACTGTGAGCCGAGTGTGTCCCTGTTTCATGGGGACCCGATGCTTCCTGCTGCCTGACCAACAGCTGCAGGAGCTCCCTGGGCCTAGAACTTGGATACCAGGGTGGGCAGGGCCCAAACCCTCATAGGCCAAGGAGGAAGAGGAGACAGGATGGGCTTGGGAAGCTGGCCAGCTTGACTCCTCCCAGCTTACTCACCTGGTCCCTAAGCCCCATGAGAGGAGGGCCTTGTCTCCATAACTCACCATCTAGTTTGTGTAGTGTCTAGCTTTTTGTCTGGCACATAATGTAGGAATATTTCTAGGTGTACTCTGTGAATAAATAAAGGCTAGAAGATGCTGGGCATGGTAGTTCACATCTGTAATCCTAGCACTTTGTGAGGCTGAGGTAGGAAGATTGCTTGAGGCCAGGAGTTTGAGATCAGCCTGGGCAACACAGCAAGACCGTGTCTCTACAAAAAATTTTTAAAAATTAGCCATTGTGGTGGTGTGCACCTGTAGCCCCAGCTACTCAGGAGGCTGAGGCAGGAGGATCACTTGAGCCCAGGAATTTGAGGTTGCAGTGAGCTATGATATGCCACTGCACTCCAGCCTGGGTGACAGACGGAGACTCTGTCTCAAAAAAAGAAAATTAAAAATAAATAAATATAGAATAGAGAAATACCGTGGTTATAAACATGATTACCAAAGGGAAGACCCTTCCCCACCCTCTGTCTTTCCTGAACTTTATAGCTGCTAAGCTGTGCTGTTAAAGTTGAAGCAAAAATGGCAATGCGATCCCCTGTCTTATTGTTGTCACTAACACCCTATTCTCATGGTTCCTCCTGGAGATCCTTGTGTCACCACAAGAATCATGCCCCTTTAAGGCATGAACAGTCTCCTCAAACCCCAGTTAGGTTCTCTCTGTGAGGTAGTGAAGAACTCTCATCTATTCCAGCTACATTTAGGGGAGGAAAATTCCATTGCTTGGAGAAGAATCTTGTGCACTGACAGCAGGCACAGTTTTGATTCCAGACCCAGAAGGGACCATGGCTAATCAAGGGAGATGAGCCACTGCAGAAGTTGGGGACCTCTGTTTGTATCAGCTCCACCACCTCCCTCCTTCAAGGAGCAGTGTCTGCAACAGGAAGGGCTTTGGAGTTGGGCAGACCTGTGCCTGACCTGGCACTGCTACTTTCCTACTTTCTGTCATGACATTATGCTAAGAAATTATTTCTTCCAAAAGTTAATTTTCTTGTCTACAAAATGACAATAATAGGAACTGCCTTGCATAGATTGTCATGGGAATTAAAATGGAACATGCTTTGGAAGTATCCAAAGTGGGACACCTGGGAGAGTGAACAGGTCACTATCAGTAATTACACCAGACTGCAGGTATGACCACACTGGCCCTGACAGACTGGCCCACATGATCTACCTAATCCCTAATTAAAGAGCACATGCTAGGTGCTCTATGAGTGGCAGTGTCATTTTTATCATTATACCTGCTTGAGATAGCCATATTTAGCAAATACACGTTGTCCAAAAGATTGCATGAAATATACTTATACTAAGAAATTATTCATTGTTTATCTGAAATTGAAATTTAACTGGACATACTGTACTTCAGCCAGTAACTCCATATAAAAGCATTGAGTCTGTTGGGAAAACATGATTGAGGAATTAATGAAACGTGGCTCATAAGATCATTATTCTATTGTATAACCCAATATTACTATATTAAAGACAGAAACAGGAGTTTGCAGGGTTTTGCCCTGAAGGAATGTGTGGACTCAATGGTTCACTTATTAGAGGCTGCTA
>CAUYPO010133041.1:0-10308 GCA_963574435.1 Cheirogaleus major
GACTCTGACATCAACCTCTCTGCGAGGGAGAGAGGACACTGCGGGAGGAGGGCTTCCTGGGTGAAGGGGATGCCACATCTGTGCTCTCTTCTCCTGCCTCGACCCTTCTCATTTTCAGATCACCACCATCGTCACCATCTACGCTGTCCTCTTCCTGCTCAGAGCCAACAGCCAGAGCGCACAGGGGCCAGGCCCTGTTCTAAGAGTATCACCCCATTCAGACCTCACAACAACTCTATGAAAATATGGGAAATCCTATGATCATTTTACAAGGGGGGAAACCAAGGCACACAGAAAGGACCTCACTTGCCCAAGGTCACACAGAATAGAGGCAGCCCTGGGATCCAAACTCAAGCAGTCTGGCTTCGAAGTTCGTGCTCTAATGACAAGCCCTTGCATGGGCCTTAATAGAAGACGTTCTAGGGGCAGGGAGGGAATCTCCCATCTCTCCGTCCCCCCAGCCACGATCTCATATAGGAACCTTCACACAAGACAGATGACAACGGTTCTCTACCCCTCTGCCCATCCCGTCACATCCCTAGAGCTCTGTGGAACACAGTGGAGAAGACGCTGCCCTGTGCTCCCTTCTCTCTGTAGACAAAGCATTGAACATGTGCACGAATCCTTGGACCCAGGGACAGGCGGCTCTGCAGGGACATGGGCTGGTGACAACAGGAGGGGATAGCTAACTTGTATCGAGTGCTCACTCCGTGCCAAGACTGGGTCAGTGTTTCCTTGGCATCATCTGCCTATTCCTGTGAGGGTGCCCACTGCGTCATTCCTGTTTCACAGACGAGGAAACTGAGGCATGGAAAGGCTTAGTGGGGGCCGAGGTGCCGCTGGTAAGAGCCGCTGCTCTGCGCGGCCGCCCGCCCCTGCTGCCCTGAGCCAGCTTGGGCCCCACGTGCCTGCCCGAGGGGAGGACAAAGGCCGTGGGCCTGTTGCATGCTGTCCCTGGCAGGAGGCGAGTGAAAGGCTGCCGAGTGAGAGGAGAGGGGAGCAGATGTCCGGACAAACGTGGCCACGAGTCAACAAAACAGGCACTTGAGCTCAAGACGCGAAGACAAAGGTGTCTGGCAAGGCTCTCCGAGGGTCCCGGTGCGCCCTCTCTGCCTGTGCGTGTTCCCAGGGCCCACAAAGGCCGCAGCTGTGTCCTGAGCTGCCACCTTCGGCTCTGCCCAGCTGACCCACCCCCCGGGCCTCCTGCAACACCAACTTGCCAAAGGCCAGCGGGTGCAACTTCCAGAAACGCTCGTGGCTTTCCCGAAGCACGCCCATTAGCAGGGAAGGGGACCTTAGCCCGCAGTGTGCCCCATTACGTTATTTTATCCTCGAGGAAAGGTGAGGCCGAGAGGGGGAAGTGCCAACCGTGGGCACAGAGCTCAGAGGGCAGCCCACGTGACAGCTCCGGGGCTACCTTCCTTTTGGGTTGTGACCTGGAGCTCGGTGCCATGACGACAGCGGCTGCGGATACAGCCAGGCTCCCATCCAGCCCCTGCCCCCAAATCGCAAGGACCCAGTGCCCGCTGCAGAAGCAAAGCCTGGCCACATTGCATTGAGCCAATCCAGAAAAGCCACCACACCTCAAAAATAAAAGGTGACCTAGGTCTCCAAGGAGCCTCGAGGGACTTCTGCACACACACGTGAACACAGCAGCACCTGCCTGGGCCGCTCACAGGTCACCAGCATGAGATGGAAGCCCTGGCCATGAGCGGGAAGGCGAGGGGAAAGCGCGTTCCCATGGCTGCTTCCTGGGTGCCCTCACCCTCCCGTCCACGCGCTCCGCTCAGGTCCCCTCCTCGCACTTCCACGCAGCATCTCCCACGCTGCCTGCCCCTGGGCAGCCGCCTGGACTAAGGAATTTTCTCGCAGACTTGCAGTGGTCTGGGAAACCCACCTGCTTCCCCATTTGTGTCCCAGGCTCCCTTCCCCCGAACACAAAGGCCAGGGTCTTCTCCCCCAGGGATGCTGTGCAAATCAGCAGGTTGAGGGGAAGAAAGAGAAAACCCGCACGAGGTTGCGACACTCGCATTTGTGAAGAGGCCGTGCAGCTTCTCCCACAAAGGGCCCGGAAAGGATGGGCCCAGGTGGGCGGGGAGGGGCCACGGTCTCACCTTTGCGTCCTGCTTGGTGAGGAAGTCCACGAAGCCGAACCCTCTGTGCGTGCCTGTCCCGGTCATCTTCTTTGGCAGGCGGACCGTCTTCAGCTCCCCAAAGGTGCTGAAACAAAAGGCAAAACAAGGGTTTAGAGGAGGTGGGGGTGGGAAGGGCTCGCAGGCACTTGCGCACTCACTTGCATACACACGTGCACGCTCGCATCAGCCCTGGGGCACGGCGGCCTTCTCCTCCCAGGCCCTGGTCATCAAACAAGGCAGGGAGGGAACAATCGGGCCGGAGATGCTGACGGAGAGCTGGCAGCTCCAGCACACCTGTCCTCCCTTCCCTGAGGGGGTAACGTGTGCCCGCCTTGCACACAAGAGGCCAGGGTGGGGAGGCCTGGACCAGGGCGAGGGGCTGTCCGTGTGTGCGAGCCAGGACTTGGGGCAGTGGAGTCTCCTGACCTTTCAAACCTTCCTCTATGTCTGAGCTGAGCACACGGAAACTCCATGTCAAGCGAGCACGATGGCACCTCTTCTCCCAGACCTGGCATGTTTCTTCAGTGCTGACTGAGAGCTCAGACAACACACAGCTACCCCCTCCTAAACTCCTCGTCCCCTCCCTCTGAGCTTTCTGCTAAGCCAAAGTCAGGCAAAGCTCTGGAGAAGAAAACGGCCCGGCTTCTTTGACAGGGATCGAACTGGTAAACACGGCCTCGGACCGTCCCCCACGTCCCCTCCTCTGCTCCTCTCGTGTTAAACCTTTGAGAGATTCTAGGACAAAAGGATCGGGCTTTCTCAGAGCCTCCCTCACTTCCCTGTCTGACTTCCCACTCTCCAACCCCTTCCTAATGTCCATTTATCAAATATATACGCACAAATTGCTGCCGATAAATATTTAATGTGCACGGCATCTGAAGAGAGGTATTATTTTATTTGAAAATCTACACATACTTGCGGCCACCTGGGCACACACGCGCACGCACGACACTCTAGGATGCTACGGGGCCAAAGACCGATTGGGTAAAAAACACAGTAAAGGCCGTAAGCTCTCGCGAAATGATATAAGCTAAATCCGAGGCGTTAACCCACAGCCCTGCCAGCATGACCAGGCATCTGCCAGCCCAATTTCTGAAGGCAGGACGGTGTGTAAATGCAGCATTATGAATCCTCAAAATGAATCTGCACGTCTCCTCAGAGCTCCCCCCAGCAGCTCCGCTCCCCCTCCCGGTGCCTTCTCTGTGTCGGCAACGAGAAGCACGGATGGTGACAAGGCCAGCCTCCTGGGGAGCACAGGGAGCAGAGCACGGTCAGTCTTCCCCGCTGGAGGGGGCTGGGACTGGGGACCAGAGGCTGGGCAGGTGGGGATCAGAAGGTGAGGCTGGAGAGACAGAGGAGTCGGCTACAAACCCTGCTTCATTCTGCCACCTAAAGGCCGCTGCATCCCACGACAGACACGCCGCCTCTCTCCCCTGCACCGGAGCCTCCTAGCCTCTGCAGGGCAGCTTTGGGCAGGGAGGGAAGTGGTGGGGCAAGCTTTCTGGTAGGCTTGTTCGGATAATGGTTCTTTGGCTCCACGTTCTTCCAAGAGCTGCTAGGACCTCAGGGATGACACGTTTGGTGGCCATGAGGACTGGATCTGAAAGCATACAGAGCTGGCACGAGGAGGCTGAAGGGCACAGGGAGAGCGTGCTGGGGGCTTCCCCGAAGTGGTCACAGCACAGGCTGTCTCTGGGCGTGCTGGTCCCTCCCCTGCTTTCCCTACCCTGGCCTCCAGGTGCCCCCAGGCCTCAGCCTAAATGACAAGAGCCCTGAGCAGCCTCTCCCAACCTCCTTAAGGCTCCCTGTACTCCCTGATCGGGGAACTGTGGGACAAACACCTGTGTACCTCTTTGCCCTACCCTGGCCAGGGCTGGGGCTCTGCAAGAGCAGAAAGAAACCACATCTACCTCGCTCATCACTGGATCTGCAGCAGTGAGCCCAGCACCTGGCTCAGAGCGGATGCCTGAAGATATTTTTGGAATGAATGAACAAGCAAACAGTAGCCCTGGAAGGTAGACACTAGTAAGTTACACCTACCCTCAGAGAGTGGTGATGAGGATGAAATGAGACAGGCCGTGGGATAAACACATACAGCACAGACGTGAATTATTATTGGTCTTAACATCCCCATGTGACAGATAAAGACGCCGAGGCTCAGGGAGGCAGTGCTTTTTGCTCATAAGTGGCGGGGTTATAACGTGACCCCGGGCATGTCTGACTTTAAGCCTGAGCTCGCTCTTTCTGCTGCACAATGTCTCAATCCCCTTCCATCTTCCAGATGGGGACTGGCTGCTCTCAGGAGCTGGGGCTTCTTTCTTCCCATGGCTTGGACAGGTCTGGGTTGAAGCAGGATGGCCACCTGTGGGGTGGCTAGGAAAGCCCTACGCGGACTCCCAGGGGTCCAGTGACTTCTCCAAGACCACAGGGGGTAGACTGAGTCCCAGTTCATCCTGCTCACACTGCACGCAAACCTCTTACTTCTGCCCACAGGGGCTACAATCTCCTATCCCTTGATGGTGTCAATGACCTCTGCCCACATTTCTTAGCTCTAATTTCTTGTGAGCCAGACTACTGTGCATGTATGCATGAGAGAGAGAGAGAGAGAGAGAGACACACACACACACACACACACACACACAGACACTATGGAGGTGAAGTCCTCCCTCTCTGCAGCACACTGCGAGCTGTGGATGCTCTGTGCATGGTAAGCAGCTGAGGGTCCAGAGAAAGGCGAGGAAAATAATTAAAAGGTAGACAAAAAAGCTGCCGAGGAGAGGATGCAGGAGCTGTCCTTCCCTGGCCTGCAGAAGTGGCATCTGAGTGCTTGGAAGGGGCAGCCGGGACAGAAGGGCATCCGGGATCTGCTGGGGATGGTAGGAGATATTGGGGAGCCGGGTATCCCGCCCCAGACAGCTGGAGGGCCTTGGGGAGGTCACAGCCAGAGTCTGGGGTTTCCAGACAGACATCTGCATGGCAGATGAAATGATGTCTCCGAAGACCCTCATAGCTTCAGAAATCCCAGTATTCTCCATGGAGTCAGAGAAATGGTTACAGTGAGCAGGTTTCTTCCTTCCACAAAGAGGGCAAGAGAGAGCTGAGGCTTAAGGAGGAGCTAGAAGATCAGGGTTAGATCTTAGAAAGAACTTCCTGATGTCTGTGGACACTTCCTGGAATGTGTCCTGGCTGAGGCTTCAAGACACCGTCACTACTGCCACCCCCCTGGCTACCAATGAGCGCCTGCCGTGTGCCACATCTTTTAAATATATCGTTTCCAGTTGTAACTACAACTGTGGCACCATAGTGTCACTGTCTTTATTTTATAGATGACAAAATCAAGGGCCAGAGAGGAAGTGACTTGCCTACACCCCATGGCCCCAGGATTCAAGATCCAGGTGAGCTCTTTCTCATCCGGGCTGCCTTTCCCGGTCCAGGAACAAAGCTGGGGCAGCGAATGGCTTTGCCGGCTTGTGTAATCGTGCGGGATCATATGAGGCCAATACTAATGATCTCAGAGAGATATTGAAAGAGAATTAAAAAGGAAAAAAAAAAAGGTTGGGGGAGAAGAAATCGATGAAGTACCTTTAGCTCCTTGGAGATAAGCGATATATAAATACCAGCCATTATTAGGGTTCTTATCTGACAGCAAGGAGCCATTTCTAAGAGCTGCTTTTGGAGGAAGTTCTGCGTGAACCCTGCTCTCCTGGGAGCGGAGGCCACTCTTGGGGTGAGGCCGTGCGGGGCCACCAGGAGCCAGAGAGGGAGGAAACCCACGGGCACCCAGGAACTCCCCCGGGAGCCCAGACTCTGGCGCTTGGGGGGAAGGAACGTGCATGTTCCCCACTGTGTAGATAATAGAAACCACAAAGTAGCAATTACTGTATCAGAAGCTGTGAATAAAGAGGACACACCGGGCTTTTAAACACAGCCCTCCTTCCCTCCCCCACCACGCTCACACTTCGTAACAAACTCACACCTCACTTTCCAATTACTTCATTCACCCCGGGTTCACCAATTACTCCCCCCAGCGCAGCCCCACCCCTCCGCCACGCCGGGAGCCCAGGATTGGTGGTGGGGATGTGGGTTTTCGACAACCGAGGAGTTTGTTGTCACGTTTCTAATATCTTTTGAGATGTGTGGGGGTGGGAAGGGGTGGGGGGGGTCGGGGGAGGTGGGAGGGGCGCTGAGGTGTTGAGTGAGGCGAGCCAATTATGCCCAGTCCTCATAAACAACTTGGCTATGCAAATCGTGTTTGCACACAGGCCTGAAGGCAGACACAATACACCGTGTGTGTGTGTGTGTGTGTGTGTGTGTGCACGCGCGCGCAGGTGGGTTTCCTTCCTCCGTGAAAGCTGCGGCCCCCTGACCAGCCCTGCCAGAGCCCGTGCCAGCAGCTGCTACCGAAAAGGGATGAATAATCTTATGTCTCTCCACCTCCCTGATTGAAGCGCTGGGCTCGGGGAAGGAGGTGAGAGGAACGGTAGGGAGTGGGGAGAACCCTCCAGAGATGATGCCGACCCTGACAGTTTTGTAGCTGTTCTGGTGCCTGGGTTTTGGGGGCTTAGTGGGTAGGCTGAGAGGCCAGTCGAATGCCCCAGCCCGCATGCTGGCACCCGGGAGGTGGCCAGACACAAAGTGAAGAGCCTGGGCCCCTCTGCTCTCAGGATGTAAGTCCTCAGCCCTCTCCACTGGGATCTGCTGGAAGAACCAGCCTCCCAGCAGAAGTGCTGAGTCACATGGGCAAGTTTGCTGGCCTTGCTTCTCCCCACCTGCGCTCAAGGCATTGCTGAAAAAAAAAAAGTCTGCTGCCACCCAAGGGACCCAGAGTCAGAACAATGGTGTGATCTAAACAAGTCAAAGGGCTGGTTTTATGTTAAGAATAGACTGCAGGCTTCTGCTCCTTCTACAGGTAAGAAAAAAGTGGCTAAATCTCTTGGCACTAAAAAGCCTTTTGAATATACCACCCCACCAATTTTCTAACACACACGCCTATCCGTCCATTCATCCGGTACTTCAGTGCTTACGTGCCCTGTGGCATGTTCAGCACCCGGTGGGCATGAACTCACAAGACCCTTATGAGCTAGGCAATGCCATTCCCATTTTCTAGATGGAGAACATTGAGACTCAAAGAAGTGAATGATTTCTCCAAGGTCACTTGGCAAGTCCTTACCTACCATGAGGGATGAAGTGACTGCCAAGGTCCCACAGGTGGTAACGGGGTGAGCTGGGCTCAAAGTGGGCAGTTTGTCCCCCAAGCCTGTGCTTTTGCTAAGAGTTCACACGACTGACTTGCCTATAAACAATCAGCCAAAGACTCCCTGTGTGCAGGGTGCAATGATAAAGTCAACGGTGGGTCCGGCATTAACCTTGTTCTCAAGGACCCTGCCTAGGCTCGGGGGAGCTGCATGGGAAGTCCCTTTGTTGGCAAGCAAGCAGTGAGTCCCGCTCCCCACCCCACCCCCAGATACACAAGAGGAGTCTGGGATAAAACCAATTATCTCACGCGATTAGGTCTAGGGCTGCGGGCGCCTGATCTTTGCTCACTGCTCTCCTGCCCCCGTCCTAAAGAGTCCACCAGTGAACTCACAGACCCACAGAGCAGCTCCCACTGGGCAGTGAACATGGCGAGTTGGCCCAATATCCTGCCTAATGTCCCCCTTTCCTTACCGAGTGCTCATGTGGCAAAGGGCCCCAGCTGAAGTAAGGTGGAGAGCGAGGCTGGCTGGAGAGCTAGAGACAAACCCACCCCTTTGTCTGCAGTAGCTGATTTCTGCAGTGGTGGAGGCTCAGGAACGGGAACTATCATCTAAACCTCCCACCTTTCCCAGGATGTGTATAAACCAAAGCCCTGGGTGGCAGCTAGTCCCAGCTGCCTCATCTAATCCTCCAACAGAGGCTGATCCAATCAACCCTGTAGATTTCAGTGGGTGCTGCTGCCCTGTTTCACGGGCATATGCCAGTCATTGCCACCCCCACAGTGGGTTTCCATAGCTAACTGCCCTGAGTTTT
Organism: Cheirogaleus major; assembly: GCA_963574435.1. NCBI lineage: Eukaryota > Metazoa > Chordata > Mammalia > Primates > Cheirogaleidae > Cheirogaleus > Cheirogaleus major. The sequence continues at coordinate 8,145 of CAUYPO010133041.1, forward strand.
TCACGTATGTGCTGGTCATCATCAGTCCCAAATTGCTGAACTCTCTAATGACGCTTGCATCCTTAGAATAATTCCTGAATTTCTTGGGACCCAAGCCCGTGCCTGATCAGACTATTGCCTGAGTTTCAATCTCATCTCATGCCCTGCCCCACCGACATAGTTACTATGGAGACTCTACACTGGTTTCCCTCTGTTTCCTGAACTCATCAAATGTATGCCCACCTCAGGGCCTTTGCACTTGCCACTCCCATTGTCTAGAACCCACCTTACCTAGATATTCCTGCAATCGACTCTAGTCATTCAATTCTCAGCTCAAACGCCACTTCGTCTAAGAGGCCTCCTGTGGCTGTCCTCTTTAACTTGCCGCCTCCACCACATGAGCCACCTTCTGTCACATCTGAGCACTGCCTGAAACGGCTTGTTTACTTACTTATCTTTTCCGTCCTTTTGCTAGAAACAGAAAGCACACTGGAAGATGGCAGGGCTCTCACGCTCTGCTGTGTCTACAGAACCTGGGACCGTGCCTCGCACTTGGAAAACACGCTACCCCTGCATTTCATCACGGAGTCAATATTTACTGAGTTCTCCCTGAGTGTCAGGTCCTTATCCTTTACACAAATTATCTCATATAATCCATATGCTGTTGTGGAGACACAGTCACATTTGGGGGCCAAACATTCAGTCTGTCCCTCAGGACGATGTTCTTACGACCACAAGTTATTGCAAGGAGTGTTTGGCGCTCGACGATCAATACTCCTTCCAAAGTACCCACGTTTATTCCTTCAAGTGCAGTGAATAAATCAAAGCAAGCAAAAGGGGGCCTATTCGATTATTATAAGGGGGTTAGTGCCTGGACCATGACATTGAGGATTGTGCCTGGCGTGGTGGGAAGAGCGGACATTGCCCCTTCACAGACAGCCCCAGCCAAGGCGCAGGCGCGAGCGGGGAGTCTCAGCGTGGTCTGGCCTGCAGCGAGCGGCTTTCACTCCCCCCGAGGTTGTGCAGACGAGTGTGTACGAGCTGCGGAGTCAAGCCCACTCTGCACAGGGGCAACAGCTCTGGGAGCTGTTTAATGGAGGTATATTTAGGCGTGGAGTCTCTTCCTCTTTTGTTCTCCTTCTCTCTTTTCGGAGAGTGCCTTTTAGACTGAACTTTTCCAATTACTCACACTCATCACGGTGAGAGCCGGATGTAGAAAGGTTACCTTATCACCATCAACGCAATACTCCCTTTCATTTTTGCCTCTTGGAGGCTGAAAAATGGTCTGGTTTCCAAGAAAGTGAAAGAAAGAGGTGCAGAGGACAGCATTTAGCTTTTCTCAATAGCCTTTCATGGGGTCCTTTCCAGGCAAGCGTGACCCTCTCGTTTTCTAGATGAGAAAGCCCAGGATGAGCAGTTAAATGGTATCTCTGAGTCAGAGTTGGGGCCTGCGTTCCAGACGGAAGCCACGGACCCTCCTGAGCGGCGCTGGGTGGGGGAGTGGCTGGCACTGGGAGATGGCACTCCTGGCCTGCTCTGCCACTCGCCAGCTGGGAGACCCCGGGCAAATCGTTTCCGGCTGGACTGTTCCCTGGGCCAGCAACACCGCATCACCTGGGAGTGTGCTAGAAACGTCCTATCTTTCCGCATCAGAGACTCTGGGGCCGCACCAAACCCTCCAGGTGAGTGTGAGTGTGCTCAGGGTTGAGTCCCTGTGCTCTGCCCAAGGGTTGGACCACTCGGCCCCAGTCTAGACAGCTACGTGGGCATCTGCGCCTAGGACTGGCAGATCTTCCTCTTCTTCAGAAGTAGTCTGCAATCCAGATTCTTTTAACCACTTTGGTACCAGCGTCGACTATAGCCTACAGCCACAGATGAACGTGCACAGCCCAGTGTCGACTATAGCCGACAGCCACAGATGAACACGCACAGCCCAGTGTCGACTATAGCCGACAGCCACAGATGAACGCGCACAGCCCAGCGTCGACTATAGCCGACAGCCACAGATGAACACGCACAGCCCAGTGTCCACTATAGTCAACAGCCACAGATGAACGCGCACAGCCCAGCGTGACTATAGCCGACAGCCACAGATGAACGCGCACAGCCCAGTGTCGACTATAGCCGACAGCCACAGATGAACACGCACAGCCCAGTGTCCACTATAGTCAACAGCCACAGATGA